>JAJHIY020002178.1:1592500-1682500 GCA_022114975.2 Lampris megalopsis
TGTGCTCTAGATGGGGGGATGAGTGTCGTGTTGGTTGCAGGGGAGGACGTGGACTCATTCAGGATGTGTTTCTTGTGCTCTTCTGCTGCCACACAACATTCCTTCATGACAACAGTGAAAACGTAAATCTTGCATTTATATCATCACATGTGACTTTTGCACATTTTTGTACAAACGTTTGCTTCAGAAATTGGAGTTTAAAGCTATTTTGTTTTCAAAATAATAATAATAATAATGATGATGTCTTTCAGAGTTAGTTTTCCTAATCTGTATACCATTCCATATCAAGCCTTGGTGTGTAGACAAAACGGTATTTGTTGTGAAAAGGTATTTATTTGAATGTGTGACATTTGTGAACCATGGTGCATTCTTGTGAATTTCCTCCTGTCAAATAAAAGCATATTCACATATTTTCAAGAATTTAACACATTCTAGTATTTCCTCAAATTACTGCCACACACAAGTATCTCTCCATGTCAAACTAAGAAAACGACACGTATGAAGGGCTACTCCTGCATTCGGTGGCCGGTTGGTCCGAAGGCAGTGGAGCTCGCTAACGACGGTCTTCCAGTACATGGTCTACACACCAGGACATAACAATGACGAGAACGGCACTTTCAGGTGGACCAAACGTGCAGTGTTTCCCGATAAAGCAGTAAGAAATTCCAGAGCCAACGTAGCCTGTGGGTTTTCCATTTATTAGCTGTAACTTAACCAGAGACGGGGCATACTTACAGCACGTGCAGCTGACACGACATGCCCTGACACGGTTATCGTGCCTGTGCGCTGACCGATACATCATCGAACCGCTGAATCCCTTGTCACTCACTTTGGATAAAAGCGTCCGCTCAGTGAGAAAATGTAACGAAGGGAGGTGGTATTTCAAGAACTTTGCCAACTGTCAGTTGGGGTAGACTGCTTTGCTCAACAACACCTCAAATGTGGTAGGGTTGATGGAAGAAAGCGTCTGCTTTATTCTCTTTCCTCTCCCGGTGTTCCAATCTCTTCCGGGATTCAAACTAGCAGCTTTCCGGTCAAACTGCTGCCTCTCGGCGACATGTTTTTGGAGTCACCTTTTCAGCTTTTGCAGTACCTCTCTCGTCAGCTTTTTGCTGTAGCTGTTGATCTTCCAGTGTCCAGGCATCCAGCCCAGCAGGAAACGATGGAAGTCTGTCCAGGCAAACACAAACATCTCCCTCCACTCTGCCTCCAGGGCCGCAAAGTCCACCTCTTTGCTCACAGATGACCTGAGTTCAGTGAAATAGTAGTCCAGTAAGCCCGGTACCATCTCTTCACACTCCTTCTCCGCCATGCAGCTTCCTAAATAGTAAATGATATCTTTAATCCCACAGCCCCCTCCGACATACTGAAAGTCTACAGCTGCCACATGCTGTCCACATCTGGAAAAACAAAAGTTGGCTAACTTGGCGTCCCCGTGCACAATGGTCTTGAAGCTGCAGTCATTGAGGATCCTGTCGATCTCAGCAGCTGCTGCTTTGAGCTCTGCATCATCCATGGCCTCCAGCTCATCCGGCCGTGTCTCCAGATGCCAGTAGGTACCGATAGGCCATAGTCCCTCTGGTGTCACCCCCAAAAAGAGGGCATGAAAGTGGGCAAGCCACCTGAGGCATGCCCTCATCTCTCCATCATTCACATTGGACCTTTAAGCAAAAAACAACTGTTAGTTATGAAGCAAAACTTTGCTTTATTTATAATAAAAAAGAAATTAATCAATTCGCTAATAAAAAAGAAGGATTATCCAGAGCGGGAACTACATTGTCAGTGTGAACACGGAATTCATCTCGGACTTCTCTGGGAATCTCTAGTCATATAGCATGTTTCCAGGCCTCCTTAATTCAAATCCTAGTCCGCGGGTCAATGCTTTGGATTATGCACACTGTAATACTTTGAGAGGAGGGGTTTCTCAAATGGGCCATTTATTTCTGCCAAGTTCTGACTGATGATATGATGAGGGAGGGGTCTTCAGGGGGACGTCTGGGAAATGCTGAGAAATAGAAAGCTGATACTTGCTGATACTTAAGGAAAGGAGATGCTGGAATATCTTGACGAAGGATATCAAACGATAGACATAAAGGGTCATTTAACTGGCGTTAAATGAGAGGACTAGGCAGCCCGACGCCATGCGGGGACACATGACGCCATGCGGGGACAGATGACGCCATGCGGGGACAGAAGACGCCATGCGGGGACAGATGACGCCATGCGGGGACACATGACGTCATGCGGGGACAGATGACGCCATGCGGGGACACATGACGCCATGCGGGGACAGATGACGCCATGCGGGGACAGATGACGCCATGCGGGGACAGATAACTCCATGCGGGGACACATGACGCCATGCGGGGACAGATGACGCCATGCGGGGACAGATAACTCCATGCGGGGACACATGACTCCATGCGGGGACACATGACTCCATGCGGGGACAGATGACTCCATGCGGGGACACATGACACCATGCGGGGACAGATGACGCCATGCGGGGACAGAAGACTCCGCCTGTGGGGGGATTTAAAGGCTGGGCGAGCCAAGCCCAGGGGGAAATCTAAGCCATGGTTCTGACAGTATAGCGGTACCTCCTCTGATCAAAGCCGGCAGCGTCCAGGTCCTCCAGCACCATCAGCATCTCGTCTCCAAAGCGGCGGGTGGCCAGACACGCAGGGATCCGGCAGGCCTGGTTGGTGGAGTAGTTCTGGTACCAGTGTGTCTCTACCTGATACGACCTCACCTTACGGCCGTGGGAACGGGGGTTCGCGGAGTCCTCTGGGAACCTGACGTGCTTGACCACTACCGAGGCCCGGCCGCCGCCCTGCAGGTGGACCCGGACTATTTCCCCGTAGCCGCTCCACAAGGTCTGCATTTTGTCGCCTACGCACAGCGCGGACGCGCCGCACGCCTCCAGAATGAGGTCCCGGTATTCTGGCTTCATGTCAGAGGCCGCCAGCTGAGCCGGGAGCCTGTCTACACCTCGCAAGTCCGCAAGTCCAGCAGGCAGGCCACCTCACCCTGCACACGCGGCGTCACGCGCGCGGACTACCTACCGTCAACACCAGCCTACTGTCGTGCTCCCAGAAGCAGCCCTGCATCGGCCCGACGCACGGGAAACAACCCATAAGAAGCGGAAGTTGGTCCTTCAGGCCCGGAAACTAGATTGCAAACGAGCAGCGACACAACCGGACGCTCCCCTGTGTAGCAGACTCCCATACACACACACACGTAGGGCAGACTCCCATAGACACACACACACACACGTAGGGCAGACTCCCATAGACACACACACACACACGTAGGGCAGACTCCCATAGACACACACACACGTAGGGCAGACTCCTGCCCGCCTGCCTGGGAAAACTTCTTCCTGCCTTTTAAGGTTTATTGGCGGTTGGCAAACCACGATTTGGCGCATTACCGCCACCCACTGGAATAGTGAGGGACCAGAATGTCTCTACTAAAAAAAAAAGAAAGAAAGAAGAAAAAACACCTCACGTCTTCTCATTTAAACCAGTTATTTCTCAGGTTTCTGAGAGGGACTGAAAGCCTCGGACATTTTGGCCCTTGGCTTGGCATGCACGACGTGATTTGGGCCTTGGGGAGGACTAACTAGGGAACCCTGCGCTCGATGGCCCCGGCCTGGCCCCGGCGTGGCTCCGGCCTGGCCCCCGGCCTGGCCCCGGCGTGGCTCCGGCCTGGCCCCGGCGTGGCCCCGGCCTGGCCCCGGCATGGCCCCGGCGTGGCCCCGGCCTGGCCCCCGGCGTGGCCCCGGCATGGCCCCGGCCTGGCTCCGGCCTGGCCCCGGCGTGGCCCCGGCCTGGCCCCGGCATGGCCCCGGCATGGCCCCGGCCTGGCTCCGGCCTGGCCCCGGCGTGGCCCTGGCCTGGCCCCCGGCGTGGCTCCGGCGTGGCCCCGGCGTAGCCCCGGCATGGCCCCGGCCTGGCCCCGGCATGGCCCCGGCGTGGCCCCGGCGTGGATGTGATCCCGGGTGTCAGAATGAACAGCCCCACACCGTAAATAAACTTCACCTCCAGTCAACAGAGGCTGGCCTCTTACAGCAACCTTCACGGCTTTTGGAGGAGGACATGAGGCAGTACTAGTCGGTGCTAACACTACACCTGGGACAGGCCTCAGATTTAAAAAGACCTGTGAGGTCAACCCAAATCCGACTCTTACTGATAGGAATGGGAAATAATCTTATGTAACTCCACAAAAAAGTCCTGCATGTGAGGACTGTCCACTTATTCGTTTCTTATTTGTTGAGGATGTGCCTTGAAATTTAACGTGACTACTTATTTAGGGCTATCCAGCCCCTTGAAACGCAACACAGAAAAACCTTCTTCGTTTTACACCTCATCCGATCACATGCAAAATAGGGACCCCTCCCCCCCCCCACACACACACACACGTTAATGGAAAGATGAAAGAAAAGGTGCCGGAGAGGTGGGGGTGCTCATGGTACACTTACGCACTGCTTATGGGAGCGTCCCAAAGTACAGACTTCATGATGACGTCACGGTATACGTGTAATGTTGAGTCTCCCTGTGATGTACTGTGCTGGGGAGACACCCCCCCCCCGTTTTATATGTATAAAAAAAACGTCAAAACTAGAATGGATTTTAAAATTCTGTTGCTTGTATACAAAGCTCTAAATGGCCTTGCACCCCAGTATATAAAAGACATGCTAATTAGATCCAAACCAGCAGGAACTGTCAGGTTAAGGAGGTCATTACCGACTTTAGAAAGACCAGCGCCCACCATGCCCCTCTGACCATCGATGATATGGATGTGGAGAGAGTCAGCGCTGTTAAGTTCCTGGGAGTTCACATCACAGAGGACCTCTCCTGGTCCTCACATGTCACTGCACTCTCCAAGAAGACCCAGCAGCGTCTTCACTCCCTGCGGTGTCTGAAGAAGGCGAGTCTCCCCCCACCCATCCTCATCACATCCTACAGAGGCACCATAGAGAGCATCCTGACCAGCTGTATCACTGTCTGGCATGGCAACTGCAAGGCCTCCGACCACAAATCCCCACAGCGGGTAGTGAAGACAGCTGGACAGATCATAGGAACTGCCCTCCCATCCATCCAGGCCATCTATGATGCACGGTGCACCCGGAAGGCTCTCAGCATCGTGAAGGACCCCACCCACCCTTCCCACATCCACTTCACCCTCCTACCCTCTGGCAGGAGGTACCGGAGCCTCTGTGCTGCCTCCACCAGACTATGCAACAGTCTCATTCCTCAGGCTGTGAGGTTCCACAACAGCCTGAACACTTAGACCTTCCACACAATGACTTTTTGACCGTCTTACTCACTGTCCATGTCAGGCGGGCTTGTGGTGTTTAGGTCTGTGAAGCAATTCTTGTTTTTACTGCACTTTTTATTCTTAGTTGTGTAGTTGAGACAACAAATACATTCCAACTAGTTCAGAAGTTTCCACCCCATCGAAGCTGCCCATGGTTACATCAAATTTATTACTACCTTTTTTCTGCCATGGGTTTCCATTGTGGTACAAAAGTGATTCCTTCAACCGGTATATATCCCTGTCTTGCTCAGTTATGACTGTGTGTTCTGCTGCATATTCAAAGGCTTTGGATAGTGTCGTTTCAACTACAGGACCTGGACATCAATGTTGGACTCTATAGGGATGATGGGTTAGCAATTTGTAGCAAAACACCAAGAGAAGTCGAGCACATTAAAAAAACAATCTGCAAAATATTCTCCAAGAATGATATAAAAATCTCTATTGAAGCAAACAAAAAACAAATGGACTTTCTGGACATCTCAGTGGACCTTAGGAACGGCTCATACAAGCTGTACATGAAGCCCACCAACACACTGCAGTATGTCCATAGAGAGAGCAACCACCACCCTCCATCTTGAAGAACATCCCAGAAAGCATCAATAGAAGACTCTCAAAATGATCATCTAGTGAGTCCATCTTCAGTGAAGATGCACCCCCCCCCCAACCAAGATGCATTACAAAAGAGCAGCTCAAGTACAACCCACCATTACACACTGACTGACCACAAACCAACAAACGTAGCAGAAGAAGAAACATCAGCTGGTACAACCACCCTACAGTGATACGGTGGTACAACCACCCTACAGTGACACCGTGGTACAACCACCCTACAGTGACACCGTGGTACAACCCAACCTACAGTGATACCGTGGTACAACCACCCTACAGTGACACCGTGGTACAACCACCCTACAGTGACACCGTGGTACAACCCAACCTACAGTGATACCGTGGTACAACCACCCTACAGCGACACCGTGGTACAACCACCTTACAGTGATACGGTGGTACAACCCACCCTACAGTGACACCGTGGTACAACCACCCTACAGTGATACGGTGGTACAACCACCCTACAGTGATACCGTGGTACAACCACCCTACAGTGATACCGTGGTACAACCCACCCTACAGTGACACCGTGGTACAACCACCCTACAGTGATACCGTGGTACAAACCACCCTACAGTGATACCGTGGTACAACCCACCCTACAGTGACACCGTGGTACAAACCACCCTACAGTGATACGGTGGTACAACCCACCCTACAGTGACACCGTGGTACAACCACTCTACAGTGACACCGTGGTACAAACCACCCTACAGTGATACGGTGGTACAACCCACCCTACAGTGACACCGTGGTACAACCCACCCTACAGTGACACCGTGGTACAAACCACCCTACAGTGATACGGTGGTACAACCACCCTATAGTGATACCGTGGTACAAACCACCCTACAGTGATACCGTGGTACAACCCACCCTACAGTGACACCGTGGTACAAACCACCCTACAGTGACACCGTGGTACAACCACCTTACAGTGACACCGTGGTACAACCACCCTACAGTGATACGGTGGTACAACCCACCCTACAGTGACACCGTGGTACAACCACCCTACAGTGACACCGTGGTACAACCACCCTACAGTGACACCGTGGTACAACCACCCTACAGTGACACCGTGGTACAAACCACCCTACAGTGATACCGTGGTACAACCACCCTACAGTGACACCGTGCTACAACCACCCTACAGTGATACGGTGGTACAACCCACCCTACAGTGACACTGTGGTACAACCCAACCTACAGTGATACCGTGGTACAACCACCCTACAGTGACACTGTGCTACAACCACCCTACAGTGATACCATGGTACAACCACCCTACAGTGATACGGTGGTACAACCCACCCTACAGTGACACCGTGGTACAACCACCCTACAGTGATACGGTGGTACAACCCACCCTACAGTGACACTGTGGTACAACCACCCTACAGTGATACCGTGGTACAACCCACCCTACAGTGACACCGTGGTACAAACCACCCTACAGTGACACCGTGGTACAACCCACCCTACAGTGACATCGTGGTACAACCCAACCTACAGTGACACCGTGGTACAACCCATCCTACAGTGATACCGTGGTACAACCACCCTACAGTGACACCGTGGTACAACCACCCTACAGTGACACCGTGCTACAACCACCCTACAGTGATACGGTGGTACAACCCACCCTACAGTGACACCGTGGTACAACCCAACCTACAGTGATACCGTGGTACAACCACCCTACAGTGACACCGTGCTACAACCACCCTACAGTGATACCGTGCAACAACCACCCTACAGTGATACGGTGGTACAACCCACCCTACAGTGACACCGTGGTACAACCACCCTACAGTGATACGGTGGTACAACCCACCCTACAGTGACACCGTGGTACAACCACCCTACAGTGATACCGTGGTACAACCCACCCTACAGTGACACCGTGCTACAACCACCCTACAGTGACACCGTGGTACAACCCACCCTACAGTGACATCGTGGTACAACCCAACCTACAGTGACACCGTGGTACAACCCACCCTACAGTGATACCGTGGTACAACCACCCTACAGTGATACCGTGGTACAACCACCCTACAGTGATACCGTGGTACAAACCACCCTACAGTGATACCGTGCTACAACCACCCTACAGTGATACCGTGGTACAACCCACCCTACAGTGACACCGTGCTACAACCACCCTACAGTGATACGGTGGTACAACCCACCCTACAGTGACACCGTGGTACAACCACCCTACAGTGATACGGTGGTACAACCCACCCTACAGTGACACCGTGGTACAACCACCCTACAGTGATACCGTGGTACAACCCACCCTACAGTGACACCGTGGTACAAACCACCCTACAGTGACACCGTGGTACAACCCACCCTACAGTGACATCGTGGTACAACCCAACCTACAGTGACACCCTGGTACAACCTACCCTACAGTGATACCGTGGTACAACCACCCTACAGTGATACCGTGGTACAACCACCCTACAGTGATACCGTGGTACAACCACCCTACAGTGACACCGTGGTACAACCACCCTACAGTGATACCGTGGTACAACCACCCTACAGTGACACCGTGGTACAACCACCCTACAGTGGCACCATGGCCACAAACATGGGTCAGCAGTTTTGAACTTTTGGATAAGTGTTTTACCCCGGACCATCAACTGAGGAAAATATTCAACAGGAACATCGTCGAAACTAGTTACAGCTGCATGTCTAACATTCAACACATAATATCGTCCCACAACACAAGAATCACCAACAAATCAATGACACCCTCATCACAACCGGACTCCCCCAACTGCAACTGCCGTGTGAAGGACTCACGCCCCCTCGAGGGGAAATGCCAGACGAAGGGAGTCATCTACCAAGCTACGGTGACGAGATGACAACGACAAAACAGAGACATACGTGGGTCTAACAGAGGGACAATCACAAAGAGGTTTAATGCACACGTGTGTAGCTTTACAAACAACCGTTTAAAGAATGCCACATGTTTAAGCCCTTATATTTGGTCATTGGTGGACAGAAACCTTAATTTTTCAACCACCTGGAAAATCCTCTCAAAGAACAAAACATATTCACCCAGCGGTAAAATGTGCAACCTGTGTTTAACTGACCCAGACTTAATCATCAGCAAACCACAAATGTCCACACTGAATAACAGCAGTGAACTGGCCGGCAGCTGCACACATACATATATAAGCACCTATGTTGTAATTATAAATAAATCATGACAATAGACTAATACCAACCCCCCCCCCCCATTGGACCGTGAGCGATCACGTGTTTTTCAGTTTTTGAATGTCGCACCTCTCCCTTCCCCATTGGATGATGTGCATGTGGTGTGCATGACGAGGCAGTAGATGGTGTGTTCTCCACCCAGTAGCTTTACTGACAGCTGATCATGCTTATGACATGAAACAGGCTTGTACTGTCTCATACACAATTTACTTGACTCACTGGATTATATATGTATAAATATAGATAGATAGATAGATAGATAGATAGATAGATAGATAGATAGATAGATAGATAGATAGATAGATAGATGGATGGATGGATGGATGGATGGATGGATGGATGGATGGATGGATGGATGGATGGATGGATGGATAGATAGATAGATAGATAGATAGATAGATAGATAGATAGATAGATAGATATATCGCACATTCTGTCCATCCAAACACAAGACAGCCGTTTAAAACGAGGAGGACACGCATGTGAAACACGTGGCTTACACAGCAGAGGGAACACGTGTATGCGTGAGTGGAGGTTGAGCACTGGGTATCAGGTGGGGCCCGGTGCATGTGAGTGCACATGTGGTCTGCAGGGGGCAGTGTTGGGTGGGATATGGATGTGGACCCCGGCCGGGGTAAAGGAGGGGCATCAAGGTTGGACCAGGATTAGGGCCAGTATGGGGGTAGATTTGTCTTTTTATTATCCAATCAAAAAATAACTCACCTCGATCCAAAAAAACATTTTCAATCAAAGAAAATACGTTTTCAAATGCAATTTTTTGGATCTCAAATATTTTTTTGCATTCAAACGCATTTTTTCTTTGATTGACAATATACTTTTTGATTGAGGTGAGTTATTTTTTGATTGGATAATAAAAAGACAAATCTACCCCCATAGGCCGATGGCTCATGTGAACGTCAAGGCTTCGTCAGTTCATCATCTCAGCGACCTCTGCAGGGATCTGTCATGGCGCCCGACCCGTACCGGAAACCCATCTGCTTAACGCATGCGCGAAAACATTCTCCTTCCGGTCGGCAGTATGGCGAAGCAATTGACGGTAGTTTCTGGAATTTAAATAAAATAACGCTATCTTTGTTTTTATTAGGTATGAAATAGAAGATTACATTTATTTTCTTATGGAATAAATGCGCGTTTTTCTTGTTCTTGTAAAGAACGTCTAACATGGCGCTAATGAAATAGGTTGTTACTACTACTACTACTACTACCACTACTACTGCTACTACTGCTACTGCTACTACTACTACTACTGTTACTACTACTACTACTGCTGCTACTACTGTTACTACTACTACTACTACTACTACTACTGCTACTGCTACTACTACTACTACTACTGCTACTGCTACTACTGTTACTACTGCTACTACTTCTACTACTGTTACTACTGCTGCTACTACTGTTACTACTACTACTGCTACTACTACTGCTACTACTACCACTACTACTACTACTACTACTACTACTACTGCTACTACTGTTACTACTGCTACTACTACTACTACTACTGCTACTACTGTTACTACTACTACTACTACTACTACTACTACTGTTACTACTACTACTACTACTACTACTACTACTACTGCTACTACTACTACTACTGCTACTACTACTACTACTACTGCTACTACTACTACTACTACTGCTACTGCTACTACTACTGCTACTACTACTACTACTGCTACTACTACTGCTACTACTACTACTACTGCTACTGCGACTACTGTTACTACTACTACTACTGCTACTACTACTACTGCTACTACTACTGCTACTACTACTACTACTGTTACTACTACTACTACTACTACTACTACTGCTACTACTACTACTACTGCTACTACTGTTACTACTACTACTACTACTGCTACTACTACTGCTACTACTACTGCTACTACTGTTACTACTACTACTACTGCTACTACTACTACTACTGCTACTACTACTACTACTACTACTACTACTCCTTTCGGCTGCTCCCGTTAGGGGGCGCCACAGCAGATCATCGTCTCCATCTCTTCCTGTCCTCTGCATCTTCCTCTGTCACACCAGCCACCTGCGTGTCCTCCTCACCACCTCCATACACCTCCTCTTGGCCCTCCTCTTCTCCTCTCCCCTGGATGAAATAGATCACATGGTCTTTAATGAATAAACACCTTTTCCTGTCTTGATGAGGAATAATTAATGCATGGAGCCAGTTTCGTCATCCATTAACAAATCGGGCTGGTAAAACGCTATCATGAAGTAATTGTTTAAAAAATCTAATTTACCCTAACTATTCATTCAGTTATGACAATTAAATATATGTTAATGTACATCATGATACATTTTAAGCTAACATACTTTTTAAATGTATGAATTTTAAGTGGACCACTAGATTTTGGTACACACAATACAATTTACACAATACAACACTGAAAGAGGATAACACAGTTATCATGGAGTTATAAGACATATGAAGTAGTGGTAAGTAAGTAAGTAAGTAAGTCCAAAGTAAGGGGGAGAGCAGAAGAGAGGTGAAGAAGAGGGTGCAGGCAGGGTGGAGTGGGTGGAGAAGAGTGTCAGGAGTGATGTGTGACAGAAGGGTGTAATGTCCGTAGACGCCTTGTCTTACTGACATAAGAATAATTCAAGAATGAGCCGACTTCGTAGGTTCTTAACTGTGTAGCTTTTACTAGCGTCCGTTCATCATACAACCTTCATCACATGTGCGTCTAACTTCCTGTATACGTCACCCGCACTGCACGTGCACCCGTGAGTAGGTCAAGTTAAACACGTGACAGGACCTTCAAAATGATAACGTCTTTCATTCATTACATCTCCCCCTCTAAGATGATTTTCTAACCTGTATATCACCCCCCTTTTCACAAAAAAACAACAAATCCCCCACAGTACACAAGTCCACACGCCTCACAAATCCAGCCGGATTGCTGGCTTGCTCACCCTGCCAGAGCGAGTAACATGTGGTGTGGAAGTTGGCATTTCTGCTGCTCGGGACTCGTCCGTGTTTCCATTCTCCCCTGGAGTGACATGGTCAGGATCCCTGCTGACAAAGGTGAGTGTTTTGGGTGTGGCCAACAGGTGGCGCCTGTTCCTTCTGTAATGTTCACCTTGAGCTGTCTCCACTATGTAGGATCTGGGAGTGGAGCTCTGACTGTGAACAACTGCTGGCATTGTCCATGTTTTCTGTCCATCAGGTTTGGTGAGTACTGCGTCACCCGAGTTCAGTGGGCGCAGTGTCCGCACGCCGTTCCTGCGGTTGTAGTAGAAAGCCTGCCTCGATTTGGCTGCGGCGTCAGCGGTTTTGATCAGTTCCTCTTTAGGCCAGGCCGGTTTCAGGTTATGCTGCAATGTGGGTAAGGTGGTTCTGAGTCTCCTACCCATGAGCAATTCTGCTGGACTGGCTCCAGTGGAAGAAGAGGTTGTAGCTCTGTATGTCAACAGGGCGAGGAGAGGGTCTTCCTGCCTTAATATGCTTTTGGCTATCTGAACAGCCCTCTCTGCCTGTCCATTACTCTGGGGGTAGTGTGGGCTTGAAGTCACATGGATGAAATCATAATCCTCACTGAACCTCCTCATCTCTTCTGAAACTAGCTGTGGCCCATTATCGCTAACTACAATTTCAGGGATACCAAAACGTGCAAATGTAGCCTTCAGCCTAGCTACAACCTGACTGCTAGTAGTTGTTGGTGGATTTAGGATCTCCAAAAACCTGGAATAATAGTCAGACACTATCAAGTAGTTTTGCTTTTTGTACTCACACAGGTCTATGCCAACTTTCTGCCATGGTCTGGATGGGAGCTCACTTGACATTAAAGGCTCTTTTCTCTGTGTGTTCTTGTGTTCTCTGCAGAATTGACATTGCTGTATCTTTGTTGTAATGTGCTCTGTCATTTTGGGCCACCACACTGATTGGCTAGCTCTCTCTCTGCACTTAACTATCCCCTGGTGCCCGTCGTGTATTCTAAGATCACCTCCCTCATCTCTGTGGGAATGACGATACGACTGCCTCTGATGACTAAACCATCTACCTCAGATAACTCCCCTCTCACCTGATAAAAGTCTCTGACTGTCTCCGGCACTTTATCGACATACTCAGGCCAGCCGTGTCTGATGAAGCCCAACACTGTCTGGAGCTGCAGATCCCCATCCGTGCTCTGTTTTATCTCCTGCCTCCTTTGAGGTGTGGCAGGCACCTGGCACACGATGGCATCGATGTGCGCTGCAACATCATCATGAGAAGCACCATCTCCGTAGCGCTGCTCTGGGCCTCTGGAGAGTGCGTCAGCCACAGCTAACGTTTTGCCTGGTGCGTATTCAGCCACTGCATTGAAACGCATCAGCCTCATTAACAGTCTCTGGCACCTAATGGGCACATTATCCAAGTCTTTGCTGTTCATGAGAGGCACTAGTGGTTTATGATCGGTGACAAGTCTGAAATTGTCAAGCCCAAACAAGTACTTCTCGAACCTTTCACATGCCCAGACGCTGGCTAAGCACTCTTTCTCGATCTGTGCGTACCTTGTCTCTGCGTCACTCAGCCGTCGGGAGCAGTAGGCCACGGGCTTCCAGTGTTCCCCGTGCTGCTGGAGCAGAACGCCCCCCAGCCCGTAGCTGCTGGCATCTGCTGACACCACCGTAGCCTTAGTGACGTCATAAAAGGTGAGTACCGGGGCGGTGGCGAGTGCTGCTTTAAGGTCTTGGAATGCTGTGTTCTGTGCAGGTCCCCACAGCCACTCTGTCGTTGCTTTAAGCAGTCCATAAAGCGGCTGACCTACAGTGGACAGCTCTGGGACGTATTTTGCCAAATAGTTCACCATCCCAAGGAACCTCTTGAGTTCCGTCACGTTCTGGGGCTGAGGAAAGTTCTCTATTCCGGCCACTTTGTCCGGGTCAGGTCTGATGCCTGCCTCGTTGATGATATGACCAAGGAAGCGGACTTGTTTCTGTTTGAACTTGCATTTCGCTTGGTTCAGTTTGAGACCTGCTGTTTCAATGACCCCCAGCGCCTCTGCTAGGTGCCAGTCATGGATTTCCTCAGTCTCTCCATGTATAAGGATGTCATCCATGTACACCTCTGTGCCCTCTAGCCCGGTCAGAGTTTCCGCCATCTTTCTCTGGAAAATCTCTGGAGCACTCGTTATACCAAATGGAAGGCGGCAGAAAGCATACCTCCCAAATGGGGTGATGAAAGTGGTGAGCCCCCTGCTGTCTTCATGCAAGGGGATCTGGTAAAACCCACTTGCTGCATCCAACGTTGTGAAGAACTTTGACCCTGCGAGCCTTGGCATTATTTCCTCCATAGTGGGCAGCACGTATTTCTCACGTTTCACCGCTCGATTCAGCCTCCTGAGGTCAGCGCAGCAGCGAACCTCTTTCTTGTTCGGTTTCAGCACCGGCACCATAGCGGCGCACCATTCTGTGGGCTGAGTCACTTTTTCAATAATGCCCTCATTTTCCATGCACTGCAGTTCTTTCTTAACCAGTGGTACAAGTGGCAGCGGTATCCGTCTGGCTGTATGCACCGCGTATGGCTGGGCACCCTCCACCAGAGCTATTTTCACTGGGTCTGTTTTCAGCAGTCCACTTGAACCGAAAACTCCACTGACCTCATTCATCCGCTTCACTAGACCCATCTCCACTGCCTCTGGACGACTCAGCAGACAGCTGCCTCTCCCCTTGATCACATACACTGGAAAGGAGTATTGTTTCTCCTTGTAGTTGGTTGTGGCTTGAAACTGTCCTATGCAGCTGATGTTTCCACCTGGGCTTATGAAGCATGTGTCAGGAGGTCCCAGTTTTATGTTTGGCTTCAGCTTTTTAAATGTCCCTTGGTTGATAACAGTAGCGTCAGCCCCCGTGTCAATTTAAAAGGTTATTGGTACATCACTTATTGTTAAACTAACAGTCCAATCTTCCTGACTGCTCTCTTTGCCAACTTCTCCCAGAAAGTACAGCTGTTTAACCTCTTCAGTGACTTCTCTCACCGCTTTAGAGTGACATACACGCTCCCAATGTCCCTTTTTATGACACTTGTTGCACTTCCTGTTCATTGCAGGACACTTCCGCTCATCGGTGTGCTGCGTCTTGCCGCACCTCCCGCATTCATCTACTTTGTTGGTTGCAGGACTGCCGCCACCATGACGCTGTCCGCCCTTTTTGTTTTGGCGTCCGTCCCGCCGTCGGACAACATTGACGTTAGCCAGCTGGGCCTCTGGTTGGTTAGCTTGGAGGCTGAGCTGCTTTGTTATTGCCTCCGCCTGGCGCACTTGTTCAATGACTTTCACCAGAGAAAGGTCCGCTGTGAGCTGGAACTGACGGGAGAGCACCTTGTCTTTTATGCCCACTACCAGACGATCTCTGATATGTTCATCCCTCTTGTCCCCAAACTCACAGTGTTCAGACAGCTCATACAATGTCCGGATGTACATCTCCGCTGTCTCTCCTGGCTGCTGGCTACGTTGATAGAAGCACGCCCTCTCATGTATGATGTTACGGCGGGGAATAAAGTAGCCGTCGAACTTTTCCAGTACGATATCATAGTCCACTTTATCACCCTCCGCCGCGAAGTCAAACGAGCTGAATATCTTTTCAGCCTCGCTGCCCATTGCATAAATCAGCGAACTCACCTGAATCTCCCCGTCGTCTTTATCCAGCTTTGTCGCGAGCCTGAAGCGCGAAAACCGCTGTTTCCACTGCGGCCCTTCAACGGGGCAGTCAAACTTGAATTCACTCGGCGGTTAAACTTCGGCATGACCGCTCGTGTTCCGATACACAGACTATTCTGACACCATGTAATGTCCGTAGACGCCTTGTCTTACTGACATGAGAATAATTCAAGAACGAGCCGACTTCCTAGGTTCTTAACTGTGTAGCTTTTACTAGCGTCCGTTCATCATACTACAACCTTCATAACATGCGTGTCTCACTTCTTGTATACGTCACACGCACTGCACGTGCACCCGTGAGGAGGTCACGTTAAACACGTGACAGGACCTTCAAAATAATAACGTCTTTCATTCATTACAGAAGGGTATCAGCAAGAGTTAAAGGGAAGGTTTACAAGATGGTAGTGAGACCAGCTATGCTGTATGGTGTGGAGACAGTGGCACTGATGAAAAGACAGGAGGTGGAGCTGGAGGTGGCAGAGGTGAAGATGATAAGATTTTCACTGGGAGTGATGAAGGAGGACAGGATTAGGAACGAGTATATTAGAGGGACAGCTCAGGTTGGACGGTTTGGAGACAAAGCAAGAGAGACAAGATTGAGATGGTTTGGACATGTGTGGAGGAGAGATGCTGGGTATATTGGGAGAAGGATGATGAATATGGAGCTGCCAGGGAAGAGGAGAAGAGGAAGGCCAAAGAGGAGGTGTATGGAGGTGGTGAGGGAGGACATGCAGGTGGCTGGTGGGACAGAGGAAGACGCAGAGGACAGGAACAGATGGAAACGATGATCCACTGTGGCGCCCCCTAACGGGAGCAGCCGAAAATAGTAGTAGTAGTAGTAGTAGTAGTAGTAGTATAAACTATATGAAGAATATGATGCACATGATGCCAAGCAGTGTCCAGACGCCTCCAGATCAGCCCAGGGCCTGAGACACGTGACCACCATCACCATGTTAAAAAAAAACATCAGTCACACGTCTGAGCGAGAGAAGGATATAACATTGAAACAGGATAACAAAAGTATATGGCTTTATAAGATATGTAAAAAGAAAATGTGATGAGGAGGATGTCAAGCAGTGTCCAGGCTGTGACCACCATCACCATAGAGACCTGAGAGGAGGCCAGAGTGCACGTGCACACAGGGGAGACTCACATCTCACCATTCACACACAGAAGAAGAGAAAGGAGAAGAAGACATCATTCAGAGAGAGACAAAAGACACGTGAGAGAAGAGAACCGTTTGCAATAGTCAATAATCTATACTCTATATAATCTGTACTCTATATAATCTATACTCTATAATCTATACTCATAATATATACTCTATATATATATAATCTATACTCTATATAATTTATATTCATAATATATACTCTATACAATATATACTCTATACAATATATACTCTATAATCTATACTCTATAATCTGTACTCTGTGTGTGGAAGTGTGGGGGAACACATATAAAACCAACACCGATTCAATCTTTATTATTCAGAAAAGCGCCATGAGGATAGTAAATGGAGCCAGCTGCAGAGAACCAACAACCCAACTCTTTATCAAACTAAAAACACTAAAATCCAAAGATCTGGTGGACTTTAAAACCGCTCAGCTCATGTACAAAGTGTTAAACCATGAAGTGCCCAGCAGTATCCAGGGGCAGTATCCAGGGGCTGGTCCAGCTGAGGGAGAGTAATTATGACCGGAGAGGAATATGTACGTTTAAACAAAACCCAGTAAGGACAAATGCAAAGTATCATTGTGTCCCAACCAAAGGTGTCAGGATATGGAACAGCTGCAGTGATGAAATGAAAACATGTGAATCAATGATCACATTTAAAAGACTCTTTAAATGCTATGTTGAGCAGATATGGGATGGAGCCGGGACATCTCGTGTGGGTTGTTCTTGAGTTGTTTTGGTGTTGCTCTGCACTTGCTTTGTTCTTGTTGTGTTGAATGAAGGATCTTTGTGTGGTTTACTAGATAGACGTCATGGTCACTGGTGGCAGATGACTGAGTTTTCATTTAAATCACACAGTTCACTGTTGAAATACTAAAATAGAAAAAGGGGGTAGCACTAGAAAAGTTTTTTTTTTTAGTTTCTGCCTCCTCCTTTTCCAAGTGCCGAGATTTAAAACAAATGTTTGATGATGATATTGCTCGCTTGTTTTGATGTTTTCCTCTTTTGTTTTCTTTTATTATACATTTTAATTTGTTTAACGTTCGAAATAAACAAATATACTACTACTACTACTACTACTACTATAATATATACTCTCTATAATCTGTACTCTATAATCTATACTCTATAATCTGAACTCTATAATCTATATAATCTGTACTCTATAATCTATATAATCTGTACTCTAAAATATAATCTATAATCTATAATCTGTACTCTATAATCTATACTCTATAATCTATATAATCTGTACTCTATAATATATAATCTATATAATCTGTATTCTAAAATATAATCTATAATCTATACTCTCTATAATCTATATTCTATATAATCTGTATTCTATAATATAATCTATAATCTATGCTCTATAATCCATACTCTCTATAGTCTATACTCTATAATCTGGTGGGCAGAACAGTGGTTGGTAAATTCATTGAGACACAAACCATGCAGTACAGGTTGTGAAGCACTCAATTTAAAGGCAACTAATTGTAGGTTAAGACAAAAAGATGAGTTTTACGTGCGGATTTAAAGACTCAACAGACTCTGATTGTCTGATGGCAGCAGGCAGGTTATTCCACAAGAACGGAGCCCGATAGGAAAAGGCCCTGCTGCCACGAGCTGACATCTTTTTAACTTGGGGTACACACAGGAGCCCTGTATTTTGAGAGCGAAGAGCTCGAGATGGAACGTACGGTTTATCAAATCGATCGAAAAATGTTATCAAAGAAATTACCATTGGATCGTAAGCTTCTGATTCTGGCTATATATCCTATCAACCATCACCAAACCCAGTAGAATAACTTCACACTGTGCCACTCTAATAGACAACATATTCTCAAATAATATGGACAACAATATCGTGAGTGGGTTGCTGACAAATGACATAAGTGACCATCTGCCAGTTTTTGTGATCTATGGATGTGATTATATGAAGGCTAAAGGAGACAATACGATCCAACATGGAAGAGTTAGAACAGAGGAAGCCTTAGATGCAGTTAAATATGATTTATCAATGCAAGACTGGAGCATAGTACATGAGGAAAAGGACACTGACAGAGTCTATGACACATTCCTCAGTATATTTTAACACTATATGACAAAAACTGCCACATAAAACAATACAACAGGAAGCAAAACAATGAGAACAAACCATGGATTAAAAAAGGACTGCAAAATGCCTGTAAAAAAAAGAAAAGAACGCTCTTCATAGACAGTTCTTGAAATGTAGAACAGTGGAGGCAGACAATATATACAAAAGATATGAAATTAAGTTAAATAATATTCTGAGGTTGCGCATGAAGGAACATTATAACAAGAAATTAGAGGATAACAAACATAACATCAAGGGGGCATGGAAAGTATTAAATAGCATTATTAGGAATGGATCAACAAGCACAAATTACCCTCAGCATTTCATGGACAACCAACCATAAACAATATGAATGATATGTGGTAACTGGGTTTAACAACTTCTTTGTAAATGTGGGACCAAAGTTAGCAGCAGAAATTGATGACTCACAGTGTAATGATGTGGGGGCCGTTGAGGATCATGGAGACAGAGTTCAAAACTCAATCTTTCTGAAAGCTGTTGAAGGAAAGGAAATCATTGATACTGTTAACAAGAATAAGAACCTGTCTGTGAATGTTCTCATTCACAGACGTTCCTACCAGCTCAATAAGGGGAATTATGTATCCCCATAACCACTACACAAGTACGGTATCAGAGGGCTGGGGCTAAACTGGCTGAGAAGTTATATGGGGAACAGACAACAATTTGTACAGATAGGTGACTACAAATCAAGATGCATGGATATTACTTGTGGTGTCCCCCAGGGGTCAGTATTAGGCCCCTAAATTATTCATTTTGTATATCAATGACATACGTATGCATGGAATGTTATCTTGTGGGTAGAGACGGTGGTATAGTATCCGATCAATGGTTCCTCCTTTCTGTAGTTTCTGTAGGTATCCTATCATTCTCCTCTTGTAACCACTAGTAGGATCGCGTCTCAGAGATTCATAGGTGTCGGTGTCGCTGAGTAATGACGTCATCTTGGCGTGGTAGTCTGTTGTGTTGAGGATAACCGTGCATCTCCCCTTATCTGCTGGAAGGATAGTGATGTTTTCATCCATGCTCAGGGCTGTCACAGCTTTCCTTTCCTCCATGGTTAGGTTGGAAGGAGGGAGTTTCGTATTGGACAGAGCTGCTGATACCTTTAACCTAAGCTGTTCCGCCTCGGCTTCCATTAGATTGTTTTTCCTTATGGCTGATTCTGTGGATGCGATATTGTTAATAAGGGTGGGGGTACCTGCAGTCACTGTATTGTTTATAAGGGTGGGGACACCTGCAGTCACTGTATTGTTTATAAGGGTGGGGACACCTGCAGTCACTGTATTGTTTATAAGGGTGGGGTACCTGCAGTCACTGTATTGTTTATAAGGGTGGGGACACCTGCAGTCACTGTATTGTTTATAAGGGTGGGGCACCTGCAGTCACTGTATTATTTATAAGGGTGGGGTACCTGCAGCCACTGTATTGTTTATAAGGGTGGGGACACCTGCAGTAACTGTATTGTTTATAAGGGTGGGGACACCTGCAGTCACTGTACTGTTTATAAGGGTGGGGACACCTGCAATCACTGTATTGTTTATAAGGGTGGGGGTACCTGCAATCACTGTATTGTTTATAAGGGTGGGGACACCTGCAGTCACTGTATTGTTTATAAGGGTGGGGACACCTGCTGTCACTGTATTGTTTATAAGGGTGGGGACACCTGCAGTCACTGTATTGTTTATAAGGGTGGGGACACCTGCAGTCACTGTATTGTTTATAAGGGTGGGGACACCTGCAGCCACTGTATTGTTTATAAGGGTGGGGACACCCACCACTAAACCGTGTCCAGATGTCCTGACTCTCGTCTCCGGGTCCTGTACCACAGCAGTCAGGTGGCATGGAAGTGTCCTTAACAGAGTGGCCAGTGAGTGTATTCTGGACTGCATGTATATACCATTTTTCTGGTCTACCGACCAATCAAAGCACTTTATAATGTATGCCTTTCCCACATCCACCCATTCACACACTGATGGAGGAGGCTGCCATGCAAGGCACCAACCTGCTCATCAGGAGCAGTTGGAGGTTCAGTGTCTTGCTCAAGGACACTCTGACATGCTCTCTGTAGGAGCTGGGGATCAAACCAGGAACCTTCTGATTACTAGATGGCCCGCTCTACTTCCTGAGCCACCCTGCCCCTGGTAATGGTGTAGTGCCCCCCCCACCCCACCCCACCCCACCCCACCCCACCCCACCCCACCCCACACACACCCCTTCTTCACTCGTGTGTGTGTGTGAATCAATCTATTGCAAAGCGCTTTAGAAAAGCGCTAAAAAAATGCAAATTGATTGATTGATTGGTTGGTTGGTTGGTTGATTGATTGGTTGGTTGATTGATTGGTTGGTTGATTGATAGTAGGATAAACAAAAAGCCCGTTCAAGCCGTTTCTTTATCTAAGTTTATTTAGATTTTATCTGAAAAACAACAGACACATAAGATGTGAGGAGACAACGGAGAGGACTTCCATAACACCACCCAAAGCAAAAATACAGCTGAGAGGAGATGGTGGAGGTGTCTGAGACCCACACCACAAAGCCACACAACAACACTGTACATTACACACACACACACACACACACACACACACACACACACACACACACACGACAAACACCACAGGGGAGCAACAAACACTTCTGATGCCGTCCGCTTTCACAAAGCAGACCAGCAGGGAGGATGCTCTTATCCCGACAGGTCTGGTCCTGGTCTGGCTTCTGTCACACAGCAGGTTTACAGCAGACTGAAACCTCATTATCCCGACAGGTCTGGTCCTGGTCTGGCTTCTGTCACACAGCAGGTTTACAGCAGACTGAAACCTCGTTATCCCGACAGGTCTGGTCCTGGTCTGGCTTCTGTCACACAGCAGGTTCACAACAGACTGAAACCTCGTTATCCCGACAGGTCTGGTCCTGGTCTGGCTTCTGTCACACAGCAGGTTCACAACAGACTGAAACCTCGTTAGTGTGTTTCACTGAAACCAGACCTGTACCCAGAACTGGTTTCAGTGTGGCACGCTAACACTGCTGTTAAGTTGTTATTGGTGTAATTAAACGACCATTTCCTGCCAAGTGCCTTGCGGAGGAATGTCATAACGCCCCCAGGTGTATAGCTGGTATAATATTAGGAAGTAGGCGCAGCGGAAACAAACACCTGAAACAAAGCCGCTCATGTCTTCACACGACGCTTCTTGTAGTGTTTTGAAGGCCGTTTTCAACAACCGCTCGTTTGCCTTTCTCTCATTTTCCACACACCAGTCCACCCACCACCTCCTGCCACGAGCCACCTCTCAACCCGAACTCATGCCTGGATCCTTGGTAGGTCTTTAAAACATGAGGTCCCCTGGACGTCCATGCCAACTGTTCCCTGGCTGAACAGGTTTCCAGTGAGCGTCTGCGGTGGAAGAGCTCCATCCTTGTAGTCGCTGTTCTCAAATGGAACGTGAGGTCATGAACACAGACAGAGGGATGATGGGAGGGCGTGTGTGTCGTCTCTGTATCTGGGTGGCCACCCCTTGAAGTCTCACAGAGGGAAACTGGAGGATGAGCAACGGGGCCAAAGAGGAGGCGAACCAGCTGCACCTGTACACATGAACACCAACTCTTCGTCTTCATTGAGGAGCTGTGGCTCTTCTTCGCACCTCCACACAATGTTCAGCAGTCCTGTGACTTCTCCTCCTGCAGGTGTTCACGCAGCAAAGCCGTTTTCGTTATTCTGTCACATTTAAGCTGAAAGGTGAAAATGTGGGTTTAAGTTTTGAGAAGCTTCAGTGGAATGTCACACAGAACTGGTGAAGTACCAGGACTCTCACCGTGCCAGCCAACTTTAAATACATTAGTTCAGAAAGTTCATAGGTCACGTATGTAGACCAGCTTGTAGCAGACGGTTAGGGTTAAAACAGAGATCACCACATTTGTCCACATCCAGCGCTGGAAATCCTCTCACTCGTAATACAACATAGAGCATGTGCATGGGTTGTAGCATGCTGAATGGTGCTTGACAGCAGTACGTTCAGTTTTGGGTTACAGTTTTTATTACGGTAATCTACAATAAAAGAGCAACAGCTGCAGTAATACGTCCAGTCTGCAGGTAACATAGAGGCTACACTTTGCTTTCTGTCTCTGACAGAACCGTCCTTGACTTTAAGTGCAGTTTTCCTTTGAGATCTTAAACCATCACACCAAGAAAACAAAGCATTCACGATTCTTCTTTTTTTAAATCACATTTCTCTTTCATAAATTTAACCGATAAACTCTTCAACACGTTTGTGTGTCTCTCAGATGAGAACGTTCAAAGGTGAAATGTCCTTCATAACACCATTAATCCTCAATACAAAGGCTCCATGGTGGCTTTTTAACCACGGCTCATATCTACAGTGTCCACAGTGCTCATGCGCTCCACGGAGTTTGCTAATGGAATGTGCATGAAGAAGCTAGCAAACAGCCTAAAATAGCTTTTGTTTGTTTTCAGACATTTTGCATTGTAAGAGGAAGGAAAGCTATTTTAAGAAGTCCTCCCTCAAACCTCATTTTCTTCCTTAAACTCCATTGACAAAGATGGGGGTTTGGTTGAGGTTGGGCTTCTGGGAGTCACTGTCTGTGATTTTAGCGCTATCAGCGCGTGGGCGTCGCAGGTTGAGGAAGCTGAATCGTCCTTCCAGGCTGAGCGACTTCCTGTTGGCAGTAGCGGAGCCGTTGTTGTTATTGGGAGCGTTGTCCAAATGAGCTTCTGCACCCTCTGCACGGTCCCCTGACCCACAAAAACAGGAGGAAATATCATTGTATGGTTACTTATTTCTAAAATAAACAAGCGTTACATTATCCATTAACAGCAATCACACACCCATGTCAATGTACTAGGAACATACTTCCTTTTATTTGAGTAAAATTAGTTCTTCAACTCCAGCTATCCTGCAGATCCCGTCTTACCAAATTCATATCTATACGAGTCAGTGACAGTCCAAGTTATTACAGCTTTTGAGACTATCTTGATACTTTGACTAAGCTCATGTCAGCTTCTAAACCAACTGCTTGCCTACTTGACCCCTTACCAGAAAAACGTTTTAAAGACCTCTGGCCTTTCCTGTGACCAACAATGCTAGACATTGTTAATTTATCACTACTGGCACTGTTCCCAGCAGTTATAAGACAGCTGTGGTCAAACCTCTACTTAAGAAACTGCAACTTGATCCAGGGTCTCTTAATAATTACTGACCAGTCTCTAATCTTTCACTCTTTTCTAAAGTACTAGAGAGAATTGTGTATCAACAACTTTCGACCCATATCGAAGCAAACTATCTATATGAACCTTTTCAACCAGCTTTCAGGGCCTGTCACTCCACTGAAACTGCTCTGACCAGGGTGGTGAACAATCTTCTACTTGCTATGGATGCTGATTCCACGTCTGTGCTTCTACTACTGGACCTTAGTGCAGCCTTTGACACCATTGATCACTGTATACTATTAGATAGATTAAATTGTAATGTTGGTGTGTCTGGCTTAGCTCCTACTTAGCTGGAAGAACAGTGTCAGCTATAATAATATTGCATTGACATTATCCAATGTTAAATATGGTGTGCCTCAGGGCTCGGTTCTTGGCCCTCTACTTTTCTCTCTTTATACTTCACCTTTTGGCCAAATTATATGCAGTCATGGAATAAATTTCCATTGCTATGTGGATGATACTCAGCTGTATGTGCCTATAAATGTAAATAAAGTTGAGTATAATCCGTATAATATAATCTGCTGAGTATAATTTGGCCGGCAGCCATACCAGCATTTACTCTGGCTTTGCTGAATGACAAGCTAAGCAGGTATGGGCTTGGCTAGTACTTGGATGGGAGACCTCCTGGGAAAATGGAAAAAAAAAAGAAAAAAGAAAAGCCCAGTGCAGTGACGGGGACACTGTGCTGTAGGAGATTGTGTCCTTCAAATGAGACGTTAAAACTGAGGTCCTGACTCACTGTGGTCATTAAAGATCCTATGGCACTTATCGCAAGGGGGGTCCTGGCAAAATTCCTAATCTTGTTTTCTCTATCTGGCCACCTAATCATCCCCCATGTAATTCTCTCAATGATTCCTCCCTCTCCACCTCAAGCTAATGTGGGGTGAGTGTTTGGGCACAAAATGGCTGCTGTGCATCACCCACTTGGGTGCTATACATTGGTGGTGTTTGAGGTGAGTTTCCCCCCTTCAGTGTGAAGTACTTTGGGTGTCTAGATAAAGCGCTATGTGTAATCCATTTTAATCATTATTATTATTATAAGGGCTGATGATCATACTCAAATGACTAATTAAGAGGTCTGCTTGGCTGCTGTGAAAAATTAGATGTCACTTAACTTTCTGCTTTTAAATTCGGATAAAACTGAGATGCTGGTCACTGGCCCTGCTAGACACAGACACCAATTTGATCAAATAACAATAACAATCGATCACTCTGTGGTTTCACAAAGTGTGGCAGCCAAAAACCTTGGTGTTACGTTTGGTGTAACGTAGATGTAAATGTCTGGTGTGTGAGGACTTACTAGATGTAAATATCTGGTGTGTGATGACTTACTAGATGTAAATATCTGGTGTGTGAGGACTTACCAGATGTAAATATCTGGTGTGTGATGACTCACTAGATGTAAATAGCTGGTGTGTGATGACTTACCAGATGTTAATATCTGGTGTGTGATGACTTACTAGATGTAAATATCTGGTGTGTGATGACTTACTAGATGTAAATATCTGTTGTGTGATGACTTACTAGATGTAAATATCTGGTGTGTGATGACTTACTAGATGTAAATATCTGGTGTGTGATGACTTACTAGATGTAAATATCTGGTGTGTGATGACTTACTAGATGTAAATATCTGTTGTGTGATGACTTACTAGATGTAAATATCTGGTGTGTGATGACTTACTAGATGTAAATATCTGTTGTGTGATGACTTACTAGATGTAAATATCTGGTGTGTGATGACTTACTAGATGTAAATATCTGTTGTGTGATGACTTACTAGATGTAAATATCTGGTGTGTGATGACTTACTAGATGTAAATATCTGGTGTGTGATGACTTACTAGATGTAAATATCTGGTGTGTGATGACTTACTAGATGTAAATATCTGGTGTGTGATGACTTACTAGATGTAAATATCTGGTGTGTGATGACTTACTAGATGTAAATATCTGGTGTGTGATGACTTACTAGATGTAAATATCTGGTGTGTGATGACTTACTAGATGTAAATATCTGGTGTGTGATGACTTACTAGATGTAAATATCTGGTGTGTGATGACTTACTAGATGTAAATATCTGGTGTGTGATGACTTACTAGATGTAAATATCTGGTGTGTGATGACTTACTAGATGTAAATATCTGGTGTGTGATGACTTACTAGATGTAAATATCTGGTGTGTGATGACTTACTAGATGTAAATATCTGGTGTGTGATGACTTACTAGATGTAAATATCTGGTGTGTGATGACTCACTAGATGTAAATATCTGGTGTGTGATGACTCACTGGATGTAAATATCTGGTGTGTGACTTACTAGATGTAAATATCTGGTGTGTGATGACTTACTAGATGTAAATATCTGTTGTGTGATGACTTACTAGATGTACATATCTGTTGTGTGATGACTTACTAGATGTAAATATCTGGTGTGTGATGGACTTACTAGATGTACATATCTGTTGTGTGATGACTTACTAGATGTAAATATCTGTTGTGTGATGACTTACTAGATGTAAATATCTGGTGTGTGATGACTTACTAGATGTAAATATCTGGTGTGTGATGACTTACTAGATGTAAATATCTGGTGCGTGATGGACTTACTAGATGTAAATATCTGGTGTGTGATGGACTTACTAGATGTAAATATCTGGTGTGTGATGACTTACTAGATGTAAATATCTGGTGTGTGATGACTTACTAGATGTAAATATCTGGCGTGTGATGGACTTACTAGATGTACATATCTGTTGTGTGATGACTTACTAGATGTAAATATCTGGTGTGTGATGACTTACTAGATGTAAATATCTGGTGTGTGATGACTCACTAGATGTAAATATCTGGTGTGTGATGACTCACTAGATGTAAATATCTGGTGTGTGATGACTTACTAGATGTAAATATCTGGTGTGTGATGACTTACTAGATGTAAATATCTGGTGTGTGATGACTTACTAGATGTAAATATCTGGTGTGTGATGACTTACTAGATGTAAATATCTGGTGTGTGATGACTCACTGGATGTAAATATCTGGTGTGTGACTTACTAGATGTAAATATCTGGTGTGTGATGACTTACTAGATGTAAATATCTGTTGTGTGATGAGTTACTAGATGTACATATCTGTTGTGTGATGACTTACTAGATGTAAATATCTGTTGTGTGATGACTTACTAGATGTAAATATCTGGTGTGTGATGAGTTACTAGATGTAAATATCTGGTGTGTGATGAGTTACTAGATGTAAATATCTGGTGTGTGATGACTTACTAGATGTTAATATCTGGTGTGTGATGAGTTACTAGATGTAAATATCTGGTGTGTGATGACTTACTAGATGTAAATATCTGGTGTGTGATGACTTACTAGATGTAAATACCTAGCGTGTGATGACTCACTAGATGTAAATATCTGGCGTGTGATGACTTACTAGATGTTAATATCTGGTGTGTGATGGACTTACTAGATGTAAATATCTGGTGTGTGATGACTTACTAGATGTAAATATCTGGTGTGTGATGACTTACTAGATGTAAATATCTGGTGCGTGATGGACTTACTAGATGTACATATCTGTTGTGTGATGACTTACTAGATGTAAATATCTGGTGTGTGATGACTTACTAGATGTAAATATCTGGTGTGTGATGACTCACTAGATGTAAATATCTGGTGTGTGATGACTCACTAGATGTAAATATCTGTTGTGTGATGAGTTACTAGATGTACATATCTGGTGTGTGATGACTTACTAGATGTAAATATCTGTTGTGTGATGACTCACTGGATGTAAATATCTGGTGTGTGACTTACTAGATGTAAATATCTGGTGTGTGATGACTTACTAGATGTAAATATCTGTTGTGTGATGACTTACTAGATGTAAATATCTGGTGTGTGATGACTTACTAGATGTAAATATCTGGTGTGTGATGACTTACTAGATGTAAATATCTGGTGTGTGATGACTTACTAGATGTAAATATCTGGTGTGTGATGACTTACTAGATGTAAATATCTGTTGTGTGATGACTTACTAGATGTAAATATCTGGTGTGTGATGACTTACTAGATGTAAATATCTGGTGCGTGATGGACTTACTAGATGTAAATATCTGGTGCGTGATGACTTACTAGATGTAAATATCTGGTGTGTGATGACTTACTAGATGTAAATATCTGGTGTGTGATGACTTACTAGATGTAAATATCTGGTGTGTGATGACTTACTAGATGTAAATATCTGGTGTGTGATGACTTACTAGATGTAAATATCTGGTGTGTGATGACTTACTAGATGTAAATATCTGGTGTGTGATGACTTACTAGATGTAAATATCTGGCGTGTGATGGACTTACTAGATGTACATATCTGTTGTGTGATGACTTACTAGATGTAAATATCTGGTGTGTGATGACTTACTAGATGTAAATATCTGGTGTGTGATGACTCACTAGATGTAAATATCTGGTGTGTGATGACTCACTAGATGTAAATATCTGTTGTGTGATGAGTTACTAGATGTACATATCTGGTGTGTGATGACTTACTAGATGTAAATATCTGTTGTGTGATGACTCACTGGATGTAAATATCTGGTGTGTGACTTACTAGATGTAAATATCTGGTGTGTGATGACTTACTAGATGTAAATATCTGTTGTGTGATGAGTTACTAGATGTACATATCTGTTGTGTGATGACTTACTAGATGTAAATATCTGGTGTGTGATGACTTACTAGATGTAAATATCTGGTGTGTGATGACTCACTAGATGTAAATATCTGGTGTGTGATGACTTACTAGATGTAAATATCTGGTGTGTGATGACTTACTAGATGTAAATATCTGGTGTGTGATGACTCACTAGATGTAAATATCTGGTGTGTGATGACTTACTAGATGTAAATATCTGGTGTGTGATGACTCACTGGATGTAAATATCTGGTGTGTGACTTACTAGATGTAAATATCTGGTGTGTGATGACTTACTAGATGTAAATATCTGTTGTGTGATGAGTTACTAGATGTACATATCTGTTGTGTGATGACTTACTAGATGTAAATATCTGTTGTGTGATGACTTACTAGATGTAAATATCTGGTGTGTGATGAGTTACTAGATGTAAATATCTGGTGTGTGATGAGTTACTAGATGTAAATATCTGGTGTGTGATGACTTACTAGATGTTAATATCTGGTGTGTGATGACTCACTGGATGTAAATATCTGGCGTGTGATGACTTACTAGATGTTAATATCTGGTGTGTGATGAGTTACTAGATGTAAATATCTGGTGTGTGATGACTTACTAGATGTAAATATCTGGCGTGTGATGACTCACTAGATGTAAATATCTGGTGTGTGATGACTTACTAGATGTAAATACCTGGCGTGTGATGACTCACTAGATGTAAATATCTGGCGTGTGATGACTTACTAGATGTTAATATCTGGTGTGTGATGGACTTACTAGATGTAAATATCTGGTGTGTGATGACTTACTAGATGTAAATATCTGGTGTGTGATGACTTACTAGATGTAAATATCTGGTGCGTGATGGACTTACTAGATGTAAATATCTGGTGTGTGATGACTTACTAGATGTAAATATCTGGTGTGTGATGACTTACTAGATGTAAATATCTGGCGTGTGATGGACTTACTAGATGTACATATCTGTTGTGTGATGACTTACTAGATGTAAATATCTGGTGTGTGATGACTTACTAGATGTAAATATCTGGTGTGTGATGACTCACTAGATGTAAATATCTGGTGTGTGATGACTCACTAGATGTAAATATCTGTTGTGTGATGAGTTACTAGATGTACATATCTGGTGTGTGATGACTTACTAGATGTAAATATCTGTTGTGTGATGACTCACTGGATGTAAATATCTGGTGTGTGACTTACTAGATGTAAATATCTGGTGTGTGATGACTTACTAGATGTAAATATCTGTTGTGTGATGAGTTACTAGATGTACATATCTGTTGTGTGATGACTTACTAGATGTAAATATCTGGTGTGTGATGACTTACTAGATGTAAATATCTGGTGTGTGATGACTTACTAGATGTAAATATCTGGTGTGTGATGACTTACTAGATGTAAATATCTGGTGTGTGATGACTTACTAGATGTAAATATCTGGTGTGTGATGACTCACTAGATGTAAATATCTGGTGTGTGATGACTTACTAGATGTAAATATCTGGTGTGTGATGACTTACTAGATGTAAATATCTGGTGTGTGATGACTTACTAGATGTAAATACCTGGCGTGTGATGACTTACTAGATGTAAATATCTGGTGTGTGATGACTTACTAGATGTAAATATCTGGTGTGTGATGACTTACTAGATGTAAATACCTGGCGTGTGATGACTTACTAGATGTAAATATCTGGTGTGTGATGACTTACTAGATGTAAATACCTGGCGTGTGATGACTTACTAGATGTAAATATCTGGTGTGTGATGACTTACTAGATGTAAATATCTGGTGTGTGATGACTTACTAGATGTAAATACCTGGCGTGTGATGACTTACCGGATGTTAATATCTGGTGTGTGATGACTTACCAGATGTAAATATCTGGCTTGTGATGACTTACTAGACGTAAATACCTGGCGTGTGATGAGTTACTAGATATAAATACCTGGCGTGTGATGACTTACTAGATATAAATACCTGGCGTGTGATGACTTACTAGATGTAAATACCTGGCGTGTGATGACTTACTAGACGGAAATGGGGATGTATTATCTTGCGATGAATTTCATTATAAATTTAATTTTGATTGCAATCTCTACGAATTTAAATCAGTGCCATACCCAATACATTTCTTATCTTAGCAAAAAGTATAGCAGTGTCCTCTCGGTCCCCGTCCCGTCTGCCCACACCTTTACAAGAGGAACTCATTTTCACTCGGTCTGTTCTAACAAATGATCTCTACCCTTCTCAGTCTTACAGAAATGATATTTCACAACCAACAGCGTACAAATTGAGACCCAAATTCTTCAAATACCCAGTTCCACCCAACACAAAAGAAATGTAGTTTTAATTTTTAAATTTTTTTTCTTTTGTTTGAATCTTCCCTTGTTACTTCAGAAAAGTACTACTGGTTGCATTCGTTCACTACTTAGTTGCGCACACTAGTTTATACATGGACCGTCTCCTTTCTGTTGTTCGTTTGCTACTTTCACTTGGTTTCTTTGTTTGCAAATTCATCTCAGGGCACATGCTGCTCTCTTCCTCTCTCCAACCCCTTTCTGTGTCTTGACCACATCACACTCCTACTCTGCCACCTCATCTGCAACATCTCACCCATCCTCTCTCCAACCCCTTCCTGTGTCTTGACCTCATCACACTCCTACTCTGCCACCTCATCTGCAACATCTCACCCATCCTCTCTCACTAACACCTTTCTGTCTTGACCTCATCACACTCCTACTCTGCCACCTCATCTGCAACATCTCACCCATCCTCTCTCCAACCCCTTCCTGTGTCTTGACCTCATCACACTCCTACTCTGCCACCTCATCTGCAACATCTCACCCATCCTCTCTCACTAACACCTTTCTGTGTCTTGACCTCATCACACTCCTACTCTGCCACCTCATCTGCAACATCTCACCCATCCTCTCTCACTAACACCTTTCTGTGTCTTGACCTCATCACACTCCTACTCTGCCACCTCATCTGCAACATCTCACCCATCCTCTCTCACTAACCCCTTTCTGTGTCTTGACCTCATCACACTCCTACTCTGCCACCTCATCTGCAACATCTCACCCATCCTCTCTCACTAACACCTTTCTGTGTCTTGACCTCATCACACTCCTACTCTGCCACCTCATCTGCAACATCTCACCCATCCTCTCTCCAACCCCTTTCTGTGTCTTGACCTCATCACACTCCTACTCTGCCACCTCATCTGCAACATCTCACCCATCCTCTCTCCAACCCCTTTCTGTGTCTTGACCTCATCACACTCCTACTCTGCCACCTCATCTGCAACATCTCACTCATCCTCTCTCCAACCCCTTTCTGTGTCTTGACCACATCACACTCCTACTCTGCCACCTCATCTGCAACATCTCACCCATCCTCTCTCACTAACACCTTTCTGTGTCTTGACCACATCACACTCCTACTCTGCTACCTCATCTGCAACATCTCACCCATCCTCTCTCACTAACACCTTCTTCCAGCGTACATCAGCACGCACACACAGTGCATGCACACACAGTGCATGCGCACACACACACACGTCCTCTCAATAGTGCATGGCAGCATGCACGCATGCGCGCGCGCACACACACACACAATATTTGCATAGTCTTGCTACCTATATCACCTTTTGTGCCTAGACCAGCAGTGGCTAACCATGTGCTATGGAGACCATGTGTATGCAGGTTTTCATTCCAGCCCGATGGACTCCACACCAGTTGATTTCACTGATACATTCTTCCTCTTTGGTTGAAGGGTTGCTAATCAGTGAAATCACCTGGTATGGAGTCCATCAGGCTGGGATGAAAACCTGCATACACATGGTCTCCATGGCACATGGTTAGCAACCGCTGGCCTAGATCATCACAATTGCTGCTCAATCATTGATTGTAACTGTCTCCCCGCCTGCCAGCCTGTCCAGGGTGTCTCCCCGCCTGCCACCCAATGACTGCTTGGATAGGCTCCAGCATCCCCGTGACCCTGAGCGCAGGATAAGCGGTTTGGATGATGGATGGATGTTCTAACTGTTTTCATTGAAGGAAGTGGAAGGAAGTGAAGTTTTCATTGAAGTGAAGAGGACCTTTCGTGGACATTAAACACCCAGGCCCTTGTGAAAAAGGCCTAACAACGCCTGCATTTCCTGAGGAGGCTGAGGAGCGCCCGTCTACCCCCCAAAATTCTCACCAACTTCTACCACTGCACCATAGAGAGCATCCTGACCATCTGCATCTCAGTGTGGTACGGCAACTGCACCTCAGTAGACCAGAAAGCTCTGCAGCGGGTCGTCAAGGCGGCCCAGCATATCACCGATACCCAGCTCCCAGCCATAAAAGACATTTATCACAAACGCTGCCTTCAAAGGGGTCTGAGCATCAGCAGAGATCCCACCCACCCCAACCAAGGACTGTTCTCCCCCCTGTGCTCTGGGAGGCGCTACAGGAGCCTCAGAGCCCACACTACCAGGCTCAAAAACAGCTTCTTTCCACAAGCTGTTGCCCACCTGAACCTGGCCACCCACTGAATGTCTGTAGATATGTTTAAATATTTTGTACTCCAGCTCTTTTTTTAACTTATTTTTAGCTTTTGGTCCTCATGTGTGTATATCTTATACTGTGTTTGCTGTGTTTGTCTGTGTCTGTCTTGCACTGTTTGGTGAAGCCACAGCCCTCATTTCATTTTTAACATGTGCCTGCACACTGTTTTTAATGACAATAAAATTGAATTGAACTGAATTCAAGTGGTTGTGTGACTACTCACTGGAGCTTCCTCTGCCAACTGAAGCACTCCGGCTGCTGCACCACTGACTCCATCAACCTGAATGCTTCAGCTATAAGTACTGAACCCCAACATTAATGGCTAATAATAACACCGCTTCATGAGACTGATTTAATAAGACTGGTTTGATTATTCCATCAATTTTAGTAGTTTAATTATAAATTAAACAACAGGTAGTTCCAACCAAGTCATTTGATTGGACAAGAGGCATTCCATGAATGCTGATATTCAATATAACAGCACTGGGACTTTTAATTATATGTATCACTCCGCCACACAGGTGTTCTATTAATAACCATTAATTAGGTGACATTAATGGTCGTTATCAATATCAGATTTTAACAAACTTGCACAGCAAAGATGGATATATTTCCACAAAAAACATTTGAGTTACGTTACGAAAGGTCTACACAGCAAGCTGTGCAGCAAAATGTGTGTGTTCAGGTTGCCTGGCAACGGTCCAAGTTCAAGAGTGCAGTTGTGGAACTATTTGTTGGCGGAGCTAAATAAATGATGAACTAAACAAACAAATCATCATGTGCTGTGGCTTGTTACTGTTAACTAATAAATGGCGACTGTAGAACTGTTGTATAAAAGCTGCGGCCTCGTACCTACGACCGGATCACAGCCGTGCTGATATTCAGTCTCACATCACTCCCTCTCGTGTGATGTTGCTTAAATATTAAACATTACTGGTCTGCTAAATGAGATGGTAAATTATAAAGTTGTAACTTGTAATACATTTGTGCGACTGGTTTTATGAGACCCACAATAATGCTGGCTGGTACATGAAGTGGCTTCTTCACAGCTCGCATGCGCTCGTCAGCTGTCGTTTGTACAATATTCGACTGCGCCCCATGCTGGCTTGGTGGTGAAGTGCAGCCATGCTGTCATTCACAAGAGACTACGGTGTGTTTAGTTCTTTTGGAAAATGTGTTTCTTTTAGCCTCTTTCTCTTGCTGACGCTGAAAAAACACATTACTTATTTGTGATAAAAAAACGACCCCCACAGATGTCTGACGTCACTGCTCTCATGGGAGCCCAGCTCCCACCGGCTCCCCCATAACTCACATCGCCCCGGGTTGTCCTCCGCCTGCCTGTGTACTCTCCCCTGAACACACCGTCACTCGGACCGACGGTCTCTTTATGCAGTGCAGGTGAGAGTCAGACGTGTTGCATGCCATCACGCCGCTCACCGGGAACAAAATGTCATGCAACATCTGTCTCACTTCCTCATTCCATCTCTTATTTCCTGTTTTACCAGTACACGCAAGCAAGCACATGCACCCAGATACAGCTCATACTAGATCTCCATCCACCCATCTTCCAAACCGCTGATGCTGCTCTCAGGGTCGCGGGGATGTTGAAGCCTATCCCAGCAGTCACTGGGCGGCAGGCGGGGAGACACGCTGGGCAGGCCGCCAGACCAGCACAGGGCCCACCCACCCACACACACACACACACACACACACACACACACCTAGGGACAATTTAGTACGGTGATTCACCTGACCTACAGGTCTTTGGACTGTGGGAGGAAACCGGAGCCCCCGGAGGAAACCCACACAGACACGGGGAGAACATGCAAACTCCACAGAGGACGACCCGGGACCACCCCCAAGGTTGGACTACCCCGGGGCTCTTATATAAAAAGAGAGTACACATACATGCACACATGTAATATTCATAAACACCATCACACATACAAACCTCTCTCCAGGTCACACTCTGGCGAGGACGCCCCGCTGCAGTCGCTCCGTGGCCCCAACACAGGGGACAGGAGTCCCAGGTCAGACAGCGACACGGTGCTGGGCAGGTCCAGGCTGCAGGGCCTCAACGACGGAGCCGGGGAACAGGAGGAGGAGGAGGAGGAAGGACAGGGACTGGGTGATGGTGACGAAGAGGAGGAGATGCAGGAGGAGGAGGAAGAGGAGGTGGTGAAGGGGCATGCTGAGAGGAGCTCCTGGGGGCTGCTGGGGTAGGAGGAGCCCAGGCTGCAGGTGGAGCGTGTCTCCGAAGAGTCCTCCTCTGACATCAGAATACCGCCACACGCCTCGTCCTCCAAACACAAGGAAGTCACTGCGGGGGGTGGGGGGAGAGAGAAGAATGGAGGGAGGTGCAGAGAGATGAGGGGGAGAAAGGGGGGAAGGGAGAGGAAAGACCAGGAAAAATGAGATTGAAAATAACCAAAACATCACTTCGGTAGCACTTTAGTCCCATCAGAGCCTGACAGAGACAGCATTAGGAAGAGCGTGTGTGTGTGTGTGTGTGTGTGTGTGTGTGTGTGTGTGTTTGCATATGTGGGTGTGTGGATGGGGGTAACGAGAGGCTGTTTAAAGTACAGAAGTTAAAGATCTCTAAAACTATTTGGTTACAGCTTCATACTCATCACTCTATCCAACACGCTTCACTTCCAACACACTCTGGGCATATTCTTTCTTCAGGATTACCCCATTTCTCCTGCCATCCGTAACGTGGCACAAGAGTTTGAACCCACTTTTCATGCCCCTGGCCGCCTTACTCCCCTTGCACAGACAGTATGTATCTACCTTCCTCCTCTCCATCATATCAACCAGCAAATTCCCTTTACCAGTCAGAGTGTCAACATTCAAAGTTCTCACCTCTACACTTCTACCCTTCCTCCTCTCCCACTGCCTTCCCCCTCTTTTTCTCCTTTGCCCAACAGTAGCATGACCAATAGTAGTGGTGGCAGTTGCTGGTAACCCGGGCCTCAACCGATCAGGTATGGAAAGCCGATTTATGATCCACATATTTGATTTGGCAAAGGTTTTATGCCGGATGCCCTTCCTAATGCAACCCTCCTTTTATGCGGGCTTGGAACTGGCACTAAGAATGCACTGGCTTTTGCATCCCCAGTGGCTGGGTTTTCCTACCAAAATACCACATAAATCCACTAATCTGAGTCAAACTTGCATTAACACAGTGGCAGAAACCGCTTCTATTTGTTTAATTCTGTATGTTAGAAACTGATTCTATTTCCAGCTAAATAACAAGCTAGGCTATCTGATGTTTCTACCAAGGAAGTAGGACACATCAGTTCTCTGTAAGATGTATTTTGGACTTCCCAGCCATACTTACTGGAAATACCGTCTGACTCCATCTTGAAGCTTGAGAGGTCATCCCCGGTGACGCCGTCGCCCTCAGCGCCCACACCACGCTCCCGGGGGCCCATAGCACAGCTGCGCCGTCGCTCGTGGATCTCATCAGAAATCATCTCCAGGTTCCTGAGGGCCGTTTTATACTCATCTTTAGCCTGGGTCAGCTTGGCCTGAAGCTCGTCCACGTTCTTCTTCAGGTGCTAGGGAAGGAAAATGGAGAGAGAGAGAGAGAGAGAGAGAGAGAGAGAGAGAGAGAGAGAGAGAGAGAGAGAGAAGAGGATGTAAAAATAAAAATGCAGGGCGTCCGGGTAGCGTGGCAGTCCATTCCGTTGCCTACCAACGTGGGGATAACCAGTTCGAATCCCTGTGTTACTTCTGGCTTGGTCAGGCGTCCTACACACAAAATTGGCTGTGTCCGTGGGTGGGAAGTCGGATATGGGTATGTGTCCTGGTCACTGCACTAGTGCCTCCTCTGATCGGTCAGGACACCTTGTTCGGGGGGAGGGGGAACAGCGTGATCCTCCCATACGCTACGTCCCCCTGGTTAAACTCCTCACTGTCAGGTGAAAAGAAGCGGCTGGCGACGCCACATGTATCGGAGGAGACATATGGTAGTCTGCAGCCCTCCTCGGACTGGCAGAGGGGGTGGAGCAGAGACCAGGATGACTCAGAAGAGCGGGGTAATTGGCCAAGTACAATTGGGGAGAAAAAGGGGAAAAATATCAAATAAAATAAAATAAAAATGCATCAGAATGAGCAGTTTAACAGAGTTTAATGGACTGAATACTAACGACTAACCGTCTGGATTACTGAAATGGAGTCCTGTCTGGGGTACCTAGCAAAGCCCTAGACAGGCTTCAGTATGTGCAGAATTCAGCTGCCAGGGTGCTCACCTGCACCAAGCCCTGGCAACACATCCCAACCTTGTCCACTTTCAATGACTCCCAGTGAAATCCCACATTTCTTATCAAATCCCCCTCCTCACCTATAAATCCCTCCATGCCCATACCCCCCAGTACCTATCAGACCTCCTCAACCGCTATATTCCGTCCCGGAATCTGCGGTCCGCAGACACAGGTTTGCTTTCCATCCCCCACACCAGCCTGCGGACTTCTGGGGATAGAGCCTTTAGTGTGGCAGCCCCCACCCTTTGGAAGTCTATTCCAGCAGAGATCCACAACACCGCTTCTTTGGACAATTTGAAAAGACTACTGAAAACCTACCTTTTTACTAAGGCCTATGGTGTGTAGTCTTCTGATCTTTGTTTTAAACTTTTTTGTTCTTATCTAGTGTAAAGCGTCCTTGGGTTCCTTAAAAGGCACTATACAAAACTAGGTTGTTGTTGTTGTTGAACAATGTCAAGACTAAATCTTGTTTAATGGAAACGTGACTAGTGGCACATTGGTTGACGCAACACAGAAACATGCTACCTGTGTGGCCTGGGAGCAGCTTGTTTGATTTGTTTGCTGAATGTCTGTCACGGATCCATGCGGACATGTTTAAAACAATGTGAAAAGAGACATGAAAACACCAAGCAAGGCAAAAACATAGTAAGAAAACTACTTCCCAGGCCTGATTAACAACAGACCCAACATATGGAAGAAATCAACCGCTTTGCCTTGACATTTTGTGTCAAAAGAAGGATTTATAGCTCAAGGCATGGCTGCTGCTGTCAGTATTACCATGGTGATACTAGTTCTCAAACAAGTATTGCCTGATAATACTAGTTTTTCACAGACCATATGGTGTTTATTTCATTTAGAAGACTTGAGTAACTTGTAATGAAAACCTAATTTCATGTAGTGAAGAATCTGATTTCATCTGCTGCCATATCTGAAAACACTGGACTTCATCAGTGAGCCAGAGACGACACACTACACCACCTGAGTGCCTGTGCACGACTACCATGGCGGTGCGTGTACACTGTGCTGTAGTAGAGAGTCGGAACGTTCTTCTCTGCCACCGCCAGACCGCCACAACCAGAGGCAGCAGCAAACAACTCAGAGGAAGAGACGTGTCGACTGATTGGGTCAAATCTCATGTAGCTAGACTTCAAGTCACAGGTGAGTTGTGTACATACAAATCATTACCAGTGTTGTACAACAGCCAGTTGTATTTCTGACTGAAGCGTTGTTGCATGTGTTCCTCAGTTTCTAACATTAAGTGGTCCAGACAAGGACTTCACTCAGCTGTGCTGCTGTCGGCTGCTGTGCTGAGACTTCATTCCTGATGTTAACAGTATTCAGATATTATCTTTTTCTTAACTCGGGGTCATTCTTCTTGACCATGCCATAGGGTTTTGGGTTCATCAACCATGATTAAAAATCTGTGGGAAACTGTTCCATTGCAGTGATATGACCCATAATTACATTGCTAAAATGTTTCATATTTAAACATACAGTAACCACACGGTACAAAAACCGGTCACTTTACTACTTTTAGGTGTAGGCACTTTGAACCACAGGTGATGGCATCTACGCTCCAAAGCAGATGACCACTGATCAAACCGTAAAAGCGGAATATGAGAACAACATCAACACGGCTCATAACACCCAGACAGGCTTTTTAAAAGTCAACCAGAGGAAGACGCTGGCTCTTTACATACCTCTAACTGCAGATAATACTTTGCCTTCATCTCAAAGTAGGGCCTGTGAAATAGAAGTCAGGAGAAGATGGAGACAGAGAGAGAGAAATGAGACACATGAGAAAAAGATTACAGTGCAAAAAAACAAAACACCAAGTAACCTAGAAAAGCTCTTTCCTTATATCATCACCATGGCAACCTGATGAAAATGAGGGAGTGAGAACGACAGAGAGAGGGATGAGGGGGGTGTAGTGTTGGATGAAGCAGCTATACAGACAGGATTACCACACAGCACAAACGGTACAGAGAAAACCACATGAAACACTGCTTCCTGAAATGAAACATTGAAGACGGTTGACTGATTAACTCTCAGCCTGAAACGCCAGCAAGCGTCACTTCATCTGCACTCTTGGTTTTCTAACAGTGATATGAGGATAACTAAATGTAAATCAGCAGAGTGACGGTATGTCAGCTGCACTGTAGGTCTTGAACTGTGCTGTTGTCTGGCTCAGTAATTCCTCTGAATCACATCCACTTTATCACATCCAGATGAGTCAGCTCATCTGGACACGTTTATTGACAGGAACGTTTCATCACTCATCTACGTGACCTTAGTGATGAAATGTAATAAAGACTGAGTCCAGATGAACTCATTCACCTTTCTGTGGTGTCCTTACCTGGATTATTGAGCATGCATCAAGATTTTATTATTCTATATTTCATTTCATAGCTCCTTAAACCGTACATTTCATCTCAAGCTACTACTACTACTACTACTACTACTACTACTACTTTCGGCTGCTCCTGTTAGGGGGCGCCACAGTGGATCATCCATTTCCATTTCTTCCTGTCCTCTGCATCTTCCTCTGTCACACCAGCCACCTGCATGTCCTCCTTCACCACATCCGTAAACCTCCTCTTTGGCCTTCCTCTTCTCCTCTTCTCTGGCAGCTCCATATTCAGCATCCTTCTCCCAGTATACCCAGCATCTCTCCTCCACACATGTCCAAGCCATCTCAATCTTGTCTCTCTTCCTTTGTCTCCAAACCGCCCAACTTGAGCTGTCCATCTAATATACTCGTTCCTAATCCTGTCCTTCTCCATCACTCCCAGTGAAAATTTTAGCATCTTCATCTCTGCCACCTCCAGCTCCACCTCCTGTCTTTTCATCAGTGCCACTGTCTCCAAACCATATAACATAGCTGGTCTCACAACCATCCTGTAAACCTTCCCTTTAACTCTTGCTGGTACCTTTCTGTCGCAAATCACTCCTGAAACTCTTCTCCACCCACTCCACCCTGCCTGCACTCTCTTCTTCACCTCTCTTCTGCACGCCCCGTTACTTTGGACAGTTGACCTCAAGTATTTAAACTCATATGCCTTCGTCACCTCCACTCCTTGCATCCTCACCATTCCACTGTCCTCCCTCTCATTCACACATAGGTATTCTATCTTGCTCCTGCTGACTTTCATTCCTCTTCTCTCCAGTGCATACCTCCACCTCTCCAGGCTCTCCTCCACCTGCACCCTACTCTCGCTACAGATCACAATGTCATCTGCGAACATCATCGTCCATGGAGACTCCTGCCTGATCTTGTCCGTCAACCTGTCCATCACCATTGCAAACAAGAAAGGGCTAAGAGCCGATCCTTGATGTAATCCCACCTCCACCTTGAACCCATCTGTCATTTCAACCGCACACCTCACCATTGTCACACTTCCCTCATACATATCCTGCACCACCCCTACATACTTCTCTGCAACTTCTGACTTCCTCATACAATACCACACCTCCTCTCTCGGCACCCTGTCATATGCTTTCTCTAAATCTACAAAGACACAATGCAACTCCTTCTGGCCTTCTCTATACTTCTCCATCAACACTCTCATAGCAAACATCACATCTGTGGTGCTCTTTCCTGGCATGAAACCATACTGCTGCTAGCTGATCACCACCTCTCCTCTTAACCTAGCTTCTATTACTCTTTCCCATATCTTCATGCTGTGGCTGATCATCACCTCTCCTCTTAACCTAGCTTCTATTACTCTTTCCCATATCTTCATGCTGTGGCTGATCAACTTTATACCTCTGTAGTTGCTACAGTTCTGCACATCGCCCTTGTTCTTGAAGATCGGTACCAGTATGCTTCTTCTCCACTCCTCAGGCATCCTCTCACTTTCCAAGATTGTGTTAAACAATCTAGTTACAAACCCCACTGCCATCTCTCCTAAACATCTCCATGCCTCCAAAGATATGTCATCAGGTCCAACTGCCTTTCCACTCTTCATCCTTTTCATAGCTGCCCTCACCCGAACTTCCTGATTCACTATCCCTACATCATCCAACCTTCTCTCTCTCTCATTTTCTTCATTCATCAGCCCCTCAAAGTACCCCTTCCACCTTCTCAGCACACTCTCCTCGCTTGTCAGCACATTTCCATCTCTATCCTTGATCGCCCTAACTTGCTGCACGTCCTTCCCAGCTCGGTCCCTCTGTCTAGCCAATCGGTACAAGTCCTTTTCTCCTTCCTTAGTGTCTAACCTGTCATACAACTCACCATACGCCTTTTCCTTTGCCTTTGCCACCTCTCTCTTTGCTTTACGCTGCATCTCCTTGTACTCCTGTCTACTTTCTTCATCTCTCTGACTATCCCACTTCTTCTTTGCCAACCTTTTCCTCTGTATAATTTGCTGTACTTCCTCATTCCACCACCAAGTCTCCTTGTCTTCCTTCCTCTGTCCTGATGACACACCAAGTACCTTCCTAGCTGTCTCCCTCACTATTTCTGCAGTGGTTGCCCAGCCATCCGGCAACTCTTCACTACCACCCAGTGCCTGTCTTAACTCCTGCCTGAACTCCACACAACAGTCTTCCTTCTTCAACTTCCACCATTTGATCTTCAGCTGTGTCTTCACTCGCTTCCTCATCTTGGTCTCCAAAGTCATCCTACAGACCACCATCCGATGCTGCCTAGCTACGTTCTCCCCTGTCACCACCTTGCAGTATCCGATCCCTTTTAGATCGCGCCTTCTACATAAGACATAGTCCACCTGTGTGCACTTTCCTCCACTCTTGTGCGTCACCCTGTGTTCCTCCCTCTTCTTGAAAACATTTCATCTCAAGCTCTCCACTCAAAATACAGGGCTCCTGTGTGTACCCCAAGTTAAAAAGAAGTGAGCTGGTGGCAGGGCCTTTTCCTATCTGGCCCCGTTCTTGTGGAATAACCTGCCTGCTGCTATCAGACAATAAGAGTCATGGATCTCCACCCACTACTTTACCTTTCCAGTGATGCAATTTTGCCCTGCCGTCAAAACTGCAGTGGAATATCAGTTGATGAAGAAGAAACTGCGGTGGAATACCAGTTGGTGAAGAAGAAACTGTGGTGGAATACCAGTCGGTGAAGAAGAAACTGTGGTGGAATACCAGTTGGTGAAGAAGAAACTGTGGTGGAATACCAGTCGGTGAAGAAGAAACTGTGGTGGAATACCAGTTGGTGAAGAAGAAACTGCGGTGGAATACCAGTTGGTGAAGAAGAAACTGTGGTGGAATACCAGTCGGTGAAGAAGAAACTGTGGTGGAATACCAGTTGGTGAAAAAGAAACTGCGGTGGAATACCAGTTGGTGAAGAAGAAACTGCGGTGGAATACCAGTTGGTGAAGAAGAAACCGTGGCGGAATACCAGTTGGTGAAAAAGAAACTGTGGTGGAATACCAGTTGGTGAAAAAGAAACTGTGGTGGAATACCAGTTGGTGAAGAAGAAACCGTGGTGGAATACAAGTTGGTGAAGAAGAAACTGCAGTGGATTACCAGTTGATGAAGAAGAAACTGCGGTCGAATACCAGTTGGTGAAGGAGAAACTGCGGTGGAATACCAGTTGGTGAAGAAGCCAGAATCTGCCCTATTTCTACAGTTATTTAATAGGATGAGTCCAGCAAATGTTCAGGGATGTTTTGTAATTTCATGTCATTGGCTGGGTACAGGAACATTTTGACTGTGATTGCAGAACCTTCAATGTTGAACCCAAGGTCATCTGTGGATCACCTCAGTGGTTAGCAATGTTGCCTCACAGCAAGAAGGTCCTGGGTTCGAACCCCAGGCCGTCCCAGGTCCTTTCTGTGTGGAGTTTGCATGTTCTCCCCGTGTCTGTGTGGGTTTTCTCCCACCAGCAAAAAGACATGCATGTTAGAGTTACTACTCCTGTCTGTGCCCCTGAGCAAGGCAATGGAAAGAAGAGCTGGAGTTGGTCTCTGGGCGCTGCACAGAGGCCGCACACTGCTCCTAGCTACATGGCTAGGATGGGTTAAATATAAACCCCATGGGGATTAATAAAGTATATCTTATCGTAAATTAAAAAACAGAACAGCAGTACTTTTATAAAACTGATTTTAAAATGTTATCTGCTCTACACTGTAGTATAGTTATGTTTACATGTTTACTCAGCTGAACATTACTTTTTATTGTGTTTGCCAACACAATGTACCATTATGTTCACTCCAACTCTTTTGACCCAGCCACTCTCAGGGGTCCCAAAGACCACAAGTATGAAGTGAACTTAGAAAGATCTCTGCTTTTTAAAAGGACTTTCAAGGTCTTGCTAAGTGGCTACTGGGCAAGTCCCAGGTTTGCGTTCGAACAACTTCAGTGAATAAAATATAAATTGAAATAGATATTACAGACCCACCTATTTAAACATGACTGCATTTCAAGATCAATTTTCCTCAACTTGTAAAAACGTTTGATGGGTTGCTAAAAGGAAGCTGGTCACAGATCAGCAAATGCATTATTAACATCAAACATCAACATTTAAGAAGAGGAACATCTTGTTTGGTTAAACGCCCCCTGTTAACACCCGAGTTCCCCTTTACACCTGACCTCATGTCACCGAAACAAAACCAGAAAGTAAATGAAAGAAGTCAGTATCCCAGAAAGTTGAATCGGTTCATCTGGACTAGAACTGAAACTGGTCGTTGGTTTGGGTGGTTATGCCGCTGTATTGTTTATAAAGGTGGGGACACCTGCAGTCAGTGGAGACTGAACAGGTCACTTAGATGATGATAAACGTTTCTGTCAATAAACGTTGTGTCCAGATGAACTGATTCAACTTTCTGGGACTTCCCTACCTGGATTATTGAGCATGCATCAAGACAAAGAAGTCAGGAGTGTGTTTCCACAGAATAGAGAAGCATCCAGTGGCTGCTAACAGATTATCACATCTCGGCTGCCTGTCTCACATGTTTGCAGACCTACTTGGACTTGTTGATGGTACGTTTGAGTTTCTTCTCCAGCTGCTTCATGCGGCTCATGGTCGCTGTGTATTTGGCTGCCGTGTCCTTGTGCACCAGCTCGCTCCTAGTCTTGGTTTGCTCCGCCTCCATCACCTGCAACAGCCAATCACCAACCAACGATGTTGCTTTTGGAACATTTAATTCTATTTTTTTAATTTTATCAACATTGACCTCAATTTTTTAGATGCTTTTCTGTCAAGCAGAAAAACAAATGAGCATTTTATTTGACAAAAAAAAAAAAAAGATTGATTATCTGCTCTACATGTAGCATACTGAGATGTGGTCGATCATTTGTCAACTGAATGATATATTTTCTAGCAGAGGTACCCAGCAATGCTGGGGAAAATGTTGTCACCAAAACAACCAACACCATCTACCGCCGCAAATCGCCACAAAATAAACTCAATTTCACAAATAAATCAAAACTTTTTTACCTGGTTTTTGAAATATTTTTCAAACTGTGCAATCCTTGGAAAGTGCTGATTCTAAAGATACCTTTTCTTTGTGTTCTACAATGAGTATTTCTGGAGTTTTAAGCGAACATACATACATACACTCTTGCTATATATAGATATTTATGATATGATACATGTGATAAACGAATGTCGAATAAACTAATGTTATTGATGAAAATGATCAAATGTCATAATTTTCAATCCATTCATCGAGCTTCTTTGCTAATGTGTGTATTGATCACCGCAAAGCCGCCACCCACAAATCTGGCATTGCTCGGGGAAAATGTTCTCACCAAAACAACCAACACGATCTGATCTTTACAATATAATTGATGATGAAATATAGGATAATTTATGATACGATACATGTGATAAACGAATGTTGAATAAGCGAATGTTATTAATGAAAATTATCAAATGTATAATTTTCAATCCAGATGGAAAATGTTTAAAGCCGCTTAGGCTAAGTTCAGTCATAATGACATAGTAGTATTTGCATGGGTAATGGGGGAGATGTTTTGTTTGTGGACACTACACTCCATCGCCACTCGGTGGCACTGTGAGACGATGGATGGTGGAGAGGGACTGGTGTAAGGGGACAGAAGAAGAATAAGAAGAGTGAGCAAAATAAACCCAACTTCGCAAATAAATAAAAAATGTTACTTGGTTTTTGAAATATTTTTCAAACTGTGCAATGCTTGAAAAGTGCTGATTTTAAAGATACCTTTCTTTTTGTTCTACAATGAGTATTTCTGGAGTTTTAAGCAAACATACAAACATACACTCTCGCTATATATATATATATATATATATATACATGTTTGCCAACATCTATCACCAAACCAAACGTTCTTGTGGTTCTTCCTCTTGTTGTAAAATAGCTAAATTACTTTTAGTTTATTGGAAGTTATACCAGCATTAAACAGCACCGGATGAACATACAGTAGTTCTTCTAGCAAAACAGGGTTTACCAAATTATCTCACCTTAAAACAAATTAATTAATTAAAAAGAACTGAGTACAATAACGGTTACAATAAAAGAAATCCTAAATGAGAATACATTTCAACAGTATTCTGATTTTGGCCATTACCACCTCCACCACCTGCCAACCTCCTCAAAATCCTCACCCGTTGAGTGGCGTGGTTGAGCATCTCCTGCCATGCAGAGTCAAACTGTCGGTTGTCCTCCTCCAGGAGCCTCTGCTCAGCCAGGGAGATGGTCTCCTTAGCAGCCCGCAGAACCTCTGTGGCCCTCTGGAAGTCCTGGGTGGCTTTCTGGGCTTCCAGCTGGGCCTGAGGATCAGACAGAAGGGAAGGAAGACTGTTAGCAAAGGCCTGGACTGCAGTATCAGTCTAGGCTTTTGTTAACATGAAATGTTCAATTTCGGGATTTTCTTCAGGACGTGCATGGACCCATGCAGGACCACTCTGGCCCCAACTATGATGGCTCCATTCCATAATAGCCCTGCCTCCTGTTTGTGTGTGTGTGTGTTCTCCTGGATTGCTACCTTGCTGTGGTAGAGAAGCTTGCGTGTAGTAATGACCTCAAGAGCTATGCTGTCTGGAGCTTGGCTCCTGGTAGGGTCACCTAAGGCAGATAGGTCAAAGGGGAGGTCCCAGACGAAGCATGACCCAACATAGACCTCAATGGTAGAACTGGCGGAAGACAATGCCAGGATGAAGGCTGCAACAGAGGGTGGTCTCCAATCGTCTTGGTTCTTCATGCCATTGGACTCTGGCCATCCCCCGTCAAGGACCGTGTGGTGGCTACAGGCACATCAGCCTCTCCAGTAAAAAGCTGTCACATGCAGATATCCTCTTGCAAGGATACCCACAAAGACCTAGAAGGAGGACAGTCATACTCGACTCCGAGTGACTGCCGATGATGATGAGTGTGTGTGTGTGTGTGTGTGTGTGTGTGTGTGACAGAGTAATCACAACATTTGTACATTTTAAGAGTATTTATCACTATATGTACAAGTAAGAGGATATATGTGTATGGAACTGGTTTGTGAGGCATGGTCTAAATTCAAAAACATTCCATCCAACATCACTAAACCCAACAAAACTGTTTGAAAATGTCCTCATCACAAAAAAGAGCTCAAGCGGGTGTCAGCAACATAAGCAGAGAGGGTTACTGAACACAGCAGCGGTGAGGGCTACATCTGAAGGGAAGTGGATTCCTCTGACCTAGTTAAGGCTCCACTGAGTTAGCGTACCCTTGCTAACTCCAAGTACCAATGCTAATGTCTCATTACACCAGTGCCCTCTCGGGATCACCATGTCATGTCCGTCTTGCTCGCTTGACCTCATGAGTATGCTGGTGTTTGTATGTGTCTCATTCTACATCTGAGGACGTGGTCACGTTTGTCTTTTCAACACATTTTTTGTCATCCAATCACGGTAGGACGCATCAACTGTCAAGTCTGGCTGCTCCAAGCTCGGCTCCAGCTCACTGTCCTCATGTCATCGTCCCACCACATGCTACTTCCTGTCCTGCAAATGCAGCACAAAGGACTTTATCTCTGTTTGGAAAGTGTCACTGGACCGTGTTTCTGTCAGTACTTTTTGTTTCACGAGCTGCTTTTTAGTTCGTTTTTGGAAGACAGTTTTACGGTTCTTATAAAACAGTGTTGAACATGGAGAATGTTATGGAAGGAGAATGTCGCACACAGGGGGACTTTCCCTAACTAATGAACGTAATCTAATCTGAAACAATGAAGTTGGGCCTCCGTCAGCACTGAAGTGATGAAAATCCTTCATAGTTGTACAAGACACGAGGCTCTCTCTTGAACCACATTGTCATTTTACTGGCTGTGTCGCACATCTGATGACTACCTGAACAGGCAGCTCGCAATGAAGAGTCACATTTGAATACACACATACAGACAAGAGATATCTGCATTTGATACGAAGTCACACTAAAAAGTGTCATTACCCTGTCTGTCTGTCGGTCTTGTCCTAAAACCCTTTGAGAATGTAGACTTGTCTTCCTCTCTCTGTCTCCACCTCTCACATTCCTTTGCCTCTCTAAAACAAACATGAAATAAACTTCAGAATAAATCAACTTTATGATAACAAAAAACCCCATCCTGACCACCAAACAGACATCAGCTGCAGGGGCTGGAGGGAAGTGCCAGCCAGGGAACCACCAAACAACATGTGTCTCGTTTCTTGGTCTTTTCCCTGATGAGAGGCAGCGATGCAGCACATGGTCGGGCCTTGTGACATCACTGTGTGCCGGCTGTAATTCCTTTAGCCGTGACTGTCATTACACTGACGCAGCAGAAAGATAAACAGTCTCCGTCTTGTTGTGATCATGTGAAACATCGTGCGTGCCGCGATGTCTGAATGTGTATGCTGACTAACCGATGTGTGTCTATGGAGTCTATTCTGATGATGGCCTGCATGTGGCAGACAGCTGTGTGAATAAACAGTTCACCTTCCACCACAGAAAGACAGACGGTACTCAGTAATGAGATCAGCTGGTAGCTGTGAATGGCAAAAATGTGACATATTGTAGTGTTGTATGTGAGGTGCTGTTGTCCCCGCTCCATGCAAATAGCTTAACCACTGTATGGCGTGAGTAGTGAATTCCCTCCTGTGTGATGGTGATCCATACGGTTGTTTAAATCTGATGCATCTGACGCGCTGACAGCAGAAAGGAGGCCAGTGACAGCAGTCCTTCTTATCTCTGCCTCAAACTCCAAGATGTGGGCTGACATGTCACGTTTTACACCAGACTTCAAACCAGCACGCTCTTTCTTCCTTCACCCATCTTACCCTCTTTCTCCATCTCTCTCCGTCTCTCTCTCTCTCACACACACACACACACACACACACACACACACACACACACACACACACAGGAGCACACTTGAAATAGGGAATCTTGCATCGCTTGATTTTTGTGAGTGTTATGGTACAAATATCAAACAAAACCACAAGAACTCATTTGAACATAAAGAACAAGATGAGCAGAGCCAGACAGACTGACTTGAAGTGGGTCAGAACTAATACCTGAAGAGAGCATTCCGCTCATGTATGGACTGTACTGTATGTGATGTGTTCACTGCCTTCTTCATTTGCGCCATCATTATCTGCTGTAGAGAAGAGTCTCAGCTGCTGTGATGACCCAGTTTCCCCCACAGGGTTTGTAAAGTTTTGTCTCATCTCGTGGACTTTGTCCCTGTTCTGATGCTGGCAGTAATGCAGTACAACACTGGGCTAGCTCCTGTGACTGACTGCAGATCGCCTGCGATGTCTCCGAAAAGGCAAAAGATGGAAAACGCAATTCGACTGTGAAGTATGAAGCTGTCATATGCACTCAAAAAAGAAGAGCATGACAGAAGAACTGAACAACCCCCCAGCTCTAAGTGGCTGTCAATCAAACCCCTCTCTAGCTCTCCATCCCTTCTGTCTCATTTCAGCCACAGGCAAGCAACACACCAGCCCTGTCCTCCTAAAGCCAGACTTTAATGTCCACACTCAGAAGACTGCGAGAGAGAGAGAGAGAGAGAGAGAGAGAGTGCTGAAAAGAGACATGCTGAAGAAGAGCTTCTGAAGTAATATTGAACTTTTGGATTGTTAAGAGAGGGATAAACATGTAGAACAAGAGAAATACCTTCATAAGGCATATTGACAGCTGGGAAACCTCAGTGTAAATTCAGTTTATTCAACTTTGATTTGCTAAGTAAAGCAGGCTAACGTTACTGGCTAGCTAGCTAACTAGTTAGCTCTACACAAGCCTTCTCTAATCTTCCTACGCCGTGAGACCCCTATGATGCCCCAGACCCCATCAGGAGCCAAAGACCTCCCAGATATCCACCCAGACCCAGCACACCTAACAGCCCCCCCTCCCACCAGAACATCACCATCTCCAGCAGCACAGCCAGACAGGCCCTGGCTCAGGCTACTACCCCCCACCAGACCACAGACTCCACCAGAACCAAGAGCCTAGCCCTCGGTCCCTGCCCAGCCCCAGCCCACAGTAACAGCATGCAGAACCACACCAGGCCCCACACAGCTACGCAGAGTTCTTGCAAGGACGAGTGGACTCTGAAGGAATGAGTGAGATTAAACAGCTCCTCCAGTATATCTGCAATAAGCTGAACTAGTGTTACAATGAAACATACCCGCACACACACACACACAAACTTAGCTGTACATACACACATGGAAACACGCACGCACATGCACGCACATGCACGCACGCACACTTACAAAATGCAGTATTTATATCCTTCAATGTTTGCACCTCTCTTGACAATCCAATAGTTACTGTTTTATCTTGATTTACCCGTACCATCTCTATTTTGTAATGAAATCCCTGTCAGTATGCACACCTAAATCTTCAGCCTTTGGGCTTAAAAGTTTAGCCCCGGAACGCAAAACAAACCTTAAAGATATCGACATCATCATTGTACAGGAGACACGGTGTAAAGATGACACCGTCACCCACCAATGGTTATAGAGAAATAGTAGTACCATCTCAGAAACACAGCAACACCAACCGAGGTAGGCAATCTGGAGGATTCATCGTTTGGTATGAATCTGATCCACAGAATCAAAAAATAATACATATGGTTAAACTAAAGAAAAAGCTCCTTGAACAGAAAGGACTTGTTTATCTGTGCAATATATACCCCCCCCCCCCAAATCCCCCTACTTCTCAGAGGACATCTTCCCCACCCTTGAGACAGAGACATGTAATTTCCAGGCCCAGGGAAATGTGCTCATATGTGGGGACACAAACGCACGCACAGGAACACTTGCTGACCTCACAGATCCACAAGGGGACATTTACATCTCCAGTGACAATATCTCTCACCTTTTCACTCTCCCCCACAGGAGCAACAGTGAGCAGGTCATCAACAAGAGTGGAAGAGACCTCCTGCAGCTCTGTCAGAGCCTCAGTCTGTACACTGTCAATGGTAGGACACGGGGTACAGCCTGGATAGATTCACCTACTGCTCACCTCTTGGCCACAGTACTGTAGGTTATATAATCAAGAGACCTCGACCCTTCCTCTCTCAGCTCATTCACTGTCAAACCACTGACCCCTCTGTCTGATCACAGCCACATTACCCTGTTTTAGTGTGGAATGGTGGCCCAGTGGTGAGCACTGTTGCCTCACAGCAAGAAGGTCCTGGGTTCGAACCCCAGGCCGTCCCAGGTCCTTTCTGTGTGGAGCTTGCATGTTCTCCCCGTGTCTGTGTGGGTTTCCTCCGGTGCTCCGGTTTCCTCCCACCATCAAAAAGACATGCATGCTAGGGTTAATACTCCTGCCTGTGCCCCTGAGCAAGGCAATGGAGAGAAGAAGTGGAGTTGGTCCCTAGGTGCTGCAGCTGCCCCCTGCTGCTGTACAATAGGATGGTTACATGCAGAGAACAAATTCACTGTAACAATACAATTCGTTTGAAGAATAAAATGACTAAATAAACTGGCTTTCTTTCTTTCTTTCTTCTTATTAAAGAGCAGACATGAAAATGGCACACACACACACACACACACACACACACACACACACACACACACACACACACACACACACACACACACACACACACACTAAGCTGTACAATATCAGAAATAACACCCTTTTAGGTAACTTTCTGGATTTTACATACTCCCACAGTAAAGAAAGCCTAAACATCTAGCAGTAAACTACTACTACTACTACTACCACCACCTCCACCACCACCTCCACCACCACCACTACTACTGCCACCACTACTACTACTACTACCACCACCACCACCGCCACTGCTACCACTACTACCACTACTACTATTACTACTAATTTCAGCTGCTCCCATTAGGGGGCGCCACAGCGGATCATCCAATTCCATGTCTTCCTGTCCTCTGCATCTTCCTCTGTCACGTGTTGTTTACTGCTAGATCATCTAGCAGTAAACAACAATCTATCCAAACTGCTGATCCTACACCCCGCGACTCTGAGAGCAAGATAAGCGGTTTGGATAATGGATGGATGGATAGTCAGACAAACAGCAAAGGAGGCACAACTGAAACTGATCACAAACAACCCAAAAACTGCATCAAACAACTGGTCTGACAATAACTGTAAAATTATTAGGAAAAAACTTAGAATGCTAACAAACCAGAAACACAGAAACCCTGTAAGGCTGATGGACGCTTTCTTTACTGTGCTAAAACTCTACAAATGTACACTCAGACTCCAAAAACAACAATACAACAAACAGCAACTGACACTAACTGAGGAGGCAAGCAACACAACTTTTGGCCACATTGGACCTAAACAAACCCCAACAACACCAGGAATTAGCTATACAAAAGAGTGATCTATGGACAACTCATTTTAAAGTCGTTTTTAAACATTATACCACACCGTTCAAATTGATGCAACACAGAACAATCCCAGATTCATGAGAAGCTGACTAACTGGAGCTAGCTATAAAAGACAACCAGAATCCATTAGACTCCCCAGTCATCGAGCAGGAACTCTATAGAAACTACAGGGCCTCAAATCTAAAAAGAAAAATGCTTGTCAAGTCCATTTTATTTGTACAGCCCAATATCACAAATTAGCCTCATGGGGCTTAACAGCAGCACAACATCCTGTCCTTAGAGCCTCACATCAGATAAGGAACAACCCCCCCCCCCCAAAAAAAAAATTTAACAGGGAGAAAAACTAGGAAGAAGGCTCAGGGAGAGCAGCAGAGAAGGATCTCTCTCCCAAGACTGACAACGTGCAATGATGTTGTGTTTACACAAGACTGAAAGAGGATAACACAGTTATAATGGAATTATAAAATATATGAAGACCTTGTGGACCTGATGGCATCTTTAATGAAATGCTAAAAAACTTGAACAAGAAATTCCAATTGGCTATATTAAAACTATTCAATTTGATTATGAGTGTACGTTTTTTCCTGACATCTGGAATCATGGACTTATAACCGCAATCTATACAAGCGGAGACAAATTTGACCCTAATACTTACCGATGCATCAGTGTGAACAGTAATCTGGGGAAGGTTTTCTGTAGTATTATGAACACCAGACTTCTAAACTTCCCTACCAAGCACCATGTCTTGAGCAAAAGCCAAACTGGATTTATACCAAAACACGGCACAACCAATCATATTTACACCCTACATACCCTAACTGATAAACATATAAACCAAATTCCTGCCGGTTTTATTGACTTCCAAAAAGCTGTTGATTCTACTTGGCGTGCGGGGCCGTTCTAGAAAGTTATTGAGAATGGTGTAGGGGGTAAAAGTTATATTAAATCCATGTGTTATGCTAATATGTGCAGCATAAAAATTGGAAAACAAAGAACAGAATTCTTACCCAAGGGCGAGGCGTTCCTCGGGGCTGTAACCTCAGCCCTGCACTCTTCAATGTCTACATTAATGAATTGGCTACTATACTAGAAAAGTCCTCTGTCCCCGGGGTAAGTCTCCACCATCAGGAGGTGAAATGCCTACTCTTTGCAGATGACCTGGTTCTGCTTTCACCCACAGCAGAACCAGGTCATCTGCTAGAACATTACTGTCAGACCTGGGTCCTGACAGTAGGGGTGGGGAAATCAATTCACTAAAGAATCGCGGTTCTTATCTTCTACAATTTTGAACAGATTCGTAAATTCCAAAAATTGATTTCTAAAACCGTTTATTTTCAGTCTTAAGTAGCCTCCTGGCTTCTGGCAATGTTGACTTGCCCTCACCTGTTCCGGCTTCCGGAAAGCACGACAGTGGCTCGCCAGTTGCTGTTAACGTTAGCTCTTGGTGTCCTTTCTAAAAATGGAGCAGCAACAAATTCATCCAGTCCCGTCATCACTGAAGCCAAGCGTTTGGGCACATTTTGGATTTTACAAGCTGCCGGGGTAGAAGGAGCTTGACATGGCTCATTCGATAGGTAAGCTTTGCAAAACGAAAGTTAAGTATTTGGGGAACACTACAAATGTTAGGTCTCACGACATACGCCATCACCCAGAGCTGAAAGAAGCGGAACAACGACCTCCTGCAACATTAACACACAACCAACACACAATGCACCACCTAACCAAACTCCCAGCCAACTCTGAAGGGGCAAAAGAAATAACTAGATCCATCACCTGTTCCATGTCGGAAGACCTGCGCCCCTACAGCGCAGTCGACAATGAAGGCTTTAGATTTATGAGCCAGACAAGTGAGCCAAAGTACCACATACCTTCACAGCAGTTTTGTACTGAGAAAGCGGTACCCCAGCTTTACCCAGAGACACAGACACAAGTCGGGGAAGACTTGAGCAAAGTCACCAGTGTAGCTCTGACCTGTGACGCATGGCGCTCAAGAGCAGCCCGGTCATTCGTCACACTCACGTTCACTGTACCACGGACGCCTGGCAGCGGGAGTCTCGTGTTTTACAAACTAGCTAGGGTGATGCACGGAAGCCACACGGCCGTGGACGTGGGTCCGATGCTTCACTCTGTCGCAGATGAATGGCAGCTAACGATCACGGATTTGGTTATTGTCACCAATAACTCTGCGAATATGCTTGCTGCTGTGCAGCTGGACAACTTAAAACAGTGTTTCGCACATGCAGTCAACCTTGCCGCTCAGCAAGCTCTGGAGCTAAATTCAGGGTCACGAGTCACAGCTACTTGGGAGGATCAGGCGAATCACTGGAGCACCATAGCAGATGATGTGAGCATGGTGACTGATCACCAACTAAAAGAACCGTGACTGTGTGCAGCCTGAGGGAGGGCAGGCTTGCTATAGAAAAGGGGAGACAGAAGAAGACCTGCAGGGCAAAGGCTGTGCTGTCAGAGAGGCTGAAGCAGAGGTGCAGCCCCCCCCCCCACCACATGGGAAAACTGGAAACATCTGAGAGAAGCACATTTTAGAAAACACCAGGTACTAACAAAAGGTTTTCTATCAGATGAAGACAAACTAGCAGTCCTACCAGAGAGCTGCAGGTCAGCAGCAGTCTGTGCTGCTGAGGGGAAAAGGGACGCCACCTGACACACCTTACTGCTGTTATGCTGGATGAGTTTATTTGTTCTGTTTTCTACCACGTTCCTTTGCTGTCGTAGTTTTATTTGCTATATTATGTTTTCTAATTAATGTTTAGCTTTTCAACGTTTAAACGCTTGCTTTGGCAACTTGTACTATGTTACATCTCATGCCAATAAAGCCGATTGAACTGAGAGAGAGAGAGACAGAGAGAGAGACAGACAGAGAATCTGATTTTCAAAAACACACTTAGTTTACATTGCAGTCCAACAGCTGATATTCAAACTCGTGTGTCTTATTGTAATCCAGCTCATAAAATGAAAACCAGTTTCAGAAAAGTGTCTTGATGCTGCTCAATAACCCAGGTAAGAAACTCAAAGATGGCTGAATCAGTTCATCTGGACACAACGCTTACTGACACAGACATTTCCTCCCTCAACTAAATGACCTCTTCAGTCTCAGCTGACTGCAGGTATCCCCACCCTTATAAACAAACTATACAGTACGGGGCGTCCGGGCAGCGTAGCGGTCTATTCCATTGCCTACCAACACAGGGAATGCCGGTTCGAATCCCCATCTTACCTCCGGCTTTGTCAGGCATCCCTACAGACACAATTGGCCGTGTCTGCGGGTGGGAAGCCGGATGTGGGCATATATTCTGGTCGTTGCACTAGCGCCTCCTCTGGTCGGTCAGGGCACCTGTTCAGGGGAGAGGGAGAACTGGGAGGGAATTAATGTGATCCTCCCACGTGCTACATCCCCCTGGCGAAACTCCTCACTGTCAGGAGAAAAGAAGCGGCTGGCGACTCTACATGTATCGGACGAAGCATGTGGTAGTCTGCAGCCCTCCCCGGATCAGCAGAGGGGGTGGAGCAGTGACTGGGATGGCTCGGAAGGGTGGAGTAACTGGCCAAGTACAATTGGGAAGAAAAGGGGGGAAAATTTTTACAAATTTCAATTCTAGTGTATCAATCTGGTTGTGATTGGTCTACATACACCTACTTAGACCCAGGTCACGTCTTGTTTCCTTTAGCAACTCTTCACCGCTGACATACCATGCATGTTGGACAGGTCAACATCTCCATGGGGCAAATGATTTGTCCTTCACACCTCGTGTATTTATTCCTTCAGAATTCAGAAGGGTTTAAGTGGTTTCAAAGTAGAAAACGGATCCAGAGTGTAAACTTGAAAGTCAAGACAGATGAAACAGACCTAAAGGGTGTTCAGATCTGTTCGGTGAGGGTGGTGACTCCGCTAACTAAACAAGGGTCTACTGCACCACTTCTATTCATTTGCTTTGCTGGACAGACACTGAAGCTGGCGGGAGGACAGACAAGCTGGTGGTGTGGTCCGGTGTGTCTGTGGTCAGGTTAAAGGTCACCTCTAAAGATAACGTGAGTGGCTTGAGCAGACGTTGGTACGAGGGGTGTTAATGATTAATCAACTAATCGCTGCTGTGAATTTGTGCGTCGGTCCAGTGATGATGCAGCCATACAGGTTACGGTGCCCCGCCAGGCTCGCCGAGCCACAGACGCCACTGTGAGCTGCATAAAAAGCTACTGACACACGTAGTGCTCATAGTGGAGATTTCTCATGTAATTATACAAACACACAGGGCACAGAGAAGGAAGGGAAGCACGGGCACGGCGTGCTGTGCTGTGTCAGGGCGGTTCCTGCCCTCCGGATGTTGTTATGCAACCACAGCTTAACGGGTGTTACCAAACACACCACGCAACGCAGCCTTGCACACCAAGATTCACTCATGCTCACCAGTGCAATGTAACCCTGCACAGACACACACACACACACAGACACACACACACAGACACACACAGACACACAGACACACAGACACACAGACACACACACACACAGACACACACACACACAGACACACAGACACACAGACACACACACACACAGACACACAGACACACACACACACAGACACACACACACACAGACACACAGACACACACACACACAGACACACAGACACACAGACACACACACACACACACACACAGACACACAGACACACAGACACACACACACACACACACACACACACACACACACACAGACACACAGACACACAGACACACACAGACACACAGACACAGACAGACCGTGAGGGCCATGGCTGTGGCTTCAGGTTGAACAGATGTTGGGGATTAGCTGTTTATGAAGGGGCAGGAGGGAAGAAGCAAGTAAGAAAGGAAGCATAGACGATGAGGCGGATAAGCAATACGTATTTGATAATAATAATAAATCAATCTTATATAGCGCTTTTCTAACACTCAAGTCGCTTTACAATAAACGGGGTGAAACAAGACGACAGATAAACACAACACAGACATACAGGGGTGGATGGGAAGGCGGGGTCAGACGTACAGGGGTGGATGGGAAGGGGGGGTCAGACATACAGGGGTGGATGGGAAGGGGGGGTCAGAAATACAGGGGTGGATGGGAAGGGGGGTCAGAAATACAGGGGTGGATGGGAAGGGGGGGTCAGAAATACAGGGGTGGATGGGAAGGGGGGGTCAGAAATACAGGGGTGGATGGGAAGGGGGGGGTCAGACGTACAGGGGTGGATGGGAAGGGGGGGCAGACATACAGGGGTGGATGGTAAGGGTGGGTCAGACGTACAGGGGTGGATGGGAAGGGGGGGCAGATGTACAGGGGTGGATGGTAAGGGTGGGTCAGACGTACAGGGGTGGATGGGAAGGGGGGGCAGATGTACAGGGGTGGATGGGAAGGGGGGTCAGACGTACAGGGGTGGATGGGAAGGGGGGTCAGATGTACAGGGGTGGATGGGAAGGGGGGGCAGACATACAGGGGTGGATGGTAAGGGTGGGTCAGACGTACAGGGGTGGATGGGAAGGGGGGGCAGACATACAGGGGTGGATGGGAAGGGGGGGTAGATATACAGGGGTGGATGGGAAGGGGGGGTAGATATACAGGGGTGGATAGGAAGGGGGGTCAGACGTACAGGGGTGGATGGGAAGGGGGGTCAGACGTACAGGGGTGGATGGGAAGGGGGGGCAGACATACAGGGGTGGATGGGAAGGGGGGGCAGACGTACAGGGGTGGATGGGAAGGGGGGGTAGATATACAGGGGTGGATAGGAAGGGGGGGCAGACGTACAGGGGTGGATGGGAAGGGGGGCAGACATACAGGGGTGGATGGGAAGGTGGCTGGGAAGGGGGGGCAGACGTACAGGGGTGGATGGGAAGGGGGGGCAGACATACAGGGGTGGATAGGAAGGGGGGGCAGACGTACAGGGGTGGATGGGAAGGGGGGGTAGATATACAGGGGTGGATAGGAAGGGGGGGCAGACGTACAGGGGTGGATGGTAAGGGTGGGGCAGACGTACAGGGGTGGATGGGAAGGGGGGGCAGACGTACAGGGGTGGATGGGAAGGGGGGGTAGACATACAGGGGTGGATGGGAAGGGAGGGCAGACGTACAGGGGTGGATGGGAAGGGGGGGTAGATATACAGGGGTGGATAGGAAGGGGGGGCAGACGTACAGGGGTGGATGGTAAGGGTGGGGCAGACGTACAGGGGTGGATGGGAAGGGGGGGTAGACATACAGGGGTGGATGGGAAGGGAGGGCAGACGTACAGGGGTGGATGGGAAGGGGGGGTAGACATACAGGGGTGGATGGGAAGGGGGGGCAGACGTACAGGGGTGGATGGGAAGGGGGGTCAGACATACAGGGGTGGATGGGAAGGGGGGTCAGACGTACAGGGGTGGATGGGAAGGGAGGGCAGACGTACAGGGGTGGATGGGAAGGGGGGGGTAGACATACAGGGGTGGATGGGAAGGGGGGGCAGACGTACAGGGGTGGATGGGAAGGGGGGGTCAGACGTACAGGGGTGGATGGGAAGGGGGGGCAGACGTACAGGGGTGGATGGGAAGGGGGGGCAGACGTACAGGGGTGGATGGGAAGGGGGGGTAGACATACAGGGGTGGATGGGAAGGGGGGGTAGATATACAGGGGTGGATAGGAAGGGGGGGCAGACGTACAGGGGTGGATGGGAAGGGGGGGTAGACATACAGGGGTGGATGGGAAGGTGGATGGGAAGGGGGGGTAGATATACAGGGGTGGATGGGAAGGTGGATGGGAAGGGGGGGTAGATATACAGGGGTGGATGGGAAGGTGGATGGGAAGGGGGGGTAGATATACAGGGGTGGATAGGAAGGGGGGCAGACGTACAGGGGTGGATGGGAAGGGGGGGCAGACATACAGGGGTGGATGGGAAGGTGGATGGGAAGGGGGGGCAGACATACAGGGGTGGATGGGAAGGTGGATGGGAAGGGGGGGCAGACGTACAGGGGTGGATGGGAAGGGGGGGCAGACATACAGGGGTGGATGGGAAGGGGGGGTAGATATACAGGGGTGGATAGGAAGGGGGGCAGACGTACAGGGGTGGATGGGAAGGGGGGGTAGACATACAGGGGTGGATGGGAAGTGGGGGCAGACATACAGGGGTGGATGGGAAGGTGGATGGGAAGGGGGGGCAGACATACAGGGGTGGATGGGAAGGTGGATGGGAAGGGGGGGTAGATATACAGGGGTGGATAGGAAGGGGGGCAGACGTACAGGGGTGGATGGGAAGGGGGGGTCAGACATACAGGGGTGGATGGGAAGGGGGGCAGACGTACAGGGGTGGATGGGAAGGGGGGGTAGACATACAGGGGTGGATGGGAAGGGGGGGCAGACGTACAGGGGTGGATGGGAAGGGGGGGTAGACATACAGGGGTGGATGGGAAGGGGGGGCAGACATACAGGGGTGGATGGGAAGGGGGGGCAGACGTACAGGGGTGGATGGGAAGGGGGGGCAGACATACAGGGGTGGATGGGAAGGGGGGCAGACGTACAGGGGTGGATGGGAAGGGGGCTATGAGAGGGAGAAGCGGCAGCCACGCACGACGCCAGCAGGACTCTCCTACTTGGACAGATACAAAAGGGAAAGAAAAACAAACATCATAAATCACAGATGAAGTCTGAAGAGGCGAGTCCTGACCAATGACCTGAATGTGGGCCGTCCGCAGCAGTGTTCGATGCACTTGGGGAGGGAGTTGAGGGAGGGGGCAGGTCGAGCGCTCAGTCCTCAGCCTGCCCCAGACCAGGGGTGGATGAGCGGACGGGGGGGGGGCAATGGAGAAAAGGTGTGTCTTGAGACGGGATTGGAAGAGTGGGAGGGATTCTGAGTCTCTAATGATTTGGGGGAGTGAGTTCCAGAGCCCGGGAGCTGCTCTGGAGAAGCTCGGTCACCAAAGCCGCGGAGGTTGGACCTGGGGGTAGAGAGAAGGGAGGCTGAGGTGGATCTGAGGGACCGAGAGGGTTGGTAGGGGGAGAGGAGATCGGGGAGGTATGGGGGAGCCAGTTTGTGAAGGGTTTTATAAGTAAGTGTTTGGAAGGCGTAGGTGACATGGACAGGTGTAGAGTGAGAGAGAGAGAGACAGAGTGAGAGAGAGAGAGAGACAGAGAGAGAGAGAGAGAGAGAGAGAGAGACAGAGACAGAGAGAGAGAGAGAGAGAGAGAGAGAGAGAGAGAGAGAGAGAGACAGAGACAGAGAGAGAGAGAGAGAGAGAGGGGAGCAGACAGACAGGTAGACAAAAAGTGGACTCACAAGTAGATGGAAAGAGACACAAGACGAAAAGCGAGACAGGTAGAGATGGGGAGTTATGAGAGAGAGGGGGGAGGGAGGGATAAAGATGTGGAGGAAAAAGGGAGAGAGGGACAGAGAGGAAAAACACTTTATTTGATTAATGGGCTTTGTTCTGGTATGGACGGGGGAAGTTGAGCCAAAAGCCCTCGCTGTTCCCCCGACTTTCACATCAGCCAGATGGAGGAGGGGGTGCAGGGGGCTGGCTGTTGGGGAGGGTAGTGTGGGATGTAAACAGTTGCCAAAGCCTTTGTCTGGTGGGGGTGAGATGACGTGATGACTGGGTAGAGAACTAGGGGGCACTGCTCTGCTTGGTCACATGAAAATATGCAGACAGGAGAAAACTCTCTTCTGTCCTCACACACACACCTAGGGGCAATGTAGTACGGCCGATTCACCTGACCTGTCTTTGGACTGTGGGAGGAAACCGGAGCACCCGGAGGAAACCCACACAGACATGGGGAGAACATGCAAACTCCACACAGAGGACGACCCGGGACCACCCCCAAGGTTGGACTACCCCGGAGCTCGAACCCAGGACCTTCTTGCTGTGAGGCAACTTCACTAACCACTGCACCAGCGTGCCACCCCAAAATAAGACATTATTTTGAAAAAAATTATGATTTATTAACCAAAAGATTAACCAAAATCTTTGGAGGACAGAATAAAAACTCTTATTTTCTCAGAGAACATAAAGTTATGATGCTTTTTTGTCAAAATACTTTGGAAATAGTAGCATTTTTATGCAATATAGTGTAAGTGAAGCAAATAAAACAAATCAATATCCCAGACTGCCCACGAAACATGCTTTACAAAAAGTGTTGAAAGTGGCTAAACTACCACAGTGGTATGACCAGAGATAAACTACCACAGTGGTATGAGCAGAGAGAAACTACCACAGTGGTATGAGCAGAGAAACTACCACAGTGGTATGAGCGGAGAGAAACTACCACAGTGGTATGAGCGGAGAGAAACTACCACAGCGGTATGAGCGGAGAGAAACTACCACAGCGGTATGAGCGGAGAGAAACTACCACAGTGGTATGAGCGGAGAGAAACTACCACAGTGGTATGAGCGGAGAGAAACTACCACAGTGGTATGAGCGGAGAGAAACTACCACAGTGGTATGAGCGGAGAGAAACTACCACAGTGGTATGAGCGGAGATAAACTACCACAGTGGTATGAGCGGAGATAAACTACCACAGTGGTATGAGCGGAGAGAAACTACCACAGTGGTATGAGCGGAGAGAAACTACCACAGTGGTATGAGCGGAGAGAAACTACCACAGTGGTATGAGCGGAGAGAAACTACCACAGTGGTATGAGCGGAGAGAAACTACCACAGTGGTATGAGCAGAGAGAAACTACCACAGTGGTATGAGCAGAGAGAAACTACCACAGTGGTATGAGCAGAGAGGAACTAACACAGTGGTATGAGCAGAGAGGAACTACCACAGTGGTATGAGCAGAGAGGAACTACCACAGTGGTATGAGCAGAGAGAAACTACCACAGTGGTATGAGCAGAGAGAAACAACCACAGTGGTATGAGCAGAGAGAAACTACCACAGTGGTATGAGCAGAGAGGAACTACCACAGTGGTATGAGCAGAGAGAAACTACCACAGTGGTATGAGCATAGAGAAACTACCACAGTGGTATGAGCAGAGAAACTACCACAGTGGTATGAGCAGAGAGAAACTACCACAGTGGTATGAGCAGAGAGAAACTACCACAGTGGTATGAGCAGAGAGGAACTACCACAGTGGTATGAGCAGAGAGAAACTACCACAGTGGTATGAGCAGAGAGAAACTACCACAGTGGTATGAGCAGAGAAACTACCACAGTGGTATGAGCAGAGAAACTACCACAGTGGTATGAGCAGAGAAACTACCACAGTGCTATGAGCAGAGAGAAACTACCACAGTGGTATGAGCACAGAGAAACTACCACAGTGGTATGAGCACAGAGAAACTACCACAGTGCTATGAGCAGAGAGGAACTACCACAGTGGTATGAGCAGAGAAACTACCACAGTGGTATGAGCACAGAGAAACTACCACAGTGGTATGAGCAGAGAGGAACTACCACAGTGGTATGAGCACAGAGAAACTACCACAGTGGTATGAGCAGAGAGGAACTACCACAGTGGTATGAGCAGAGAAACTACCACAGTGGTATGAGCAGAGAAACTACCACAGCGGTATGAGCAGAGAGAAACTACCACAGTGGTATGAGCAGAGAGAAACTACCACAGTGGTATGAGCAGAGAGAAACTACCACAGCGGTATGAGCAGAGAGAAACTACCACAGCGGTATGAGCAGAGAGAAACTACCACAGTGGTATGAGCAGAGAGAAACTACCACAGTGGTATGAGCAGAGAAACTACCACAGTGGTATGAGCACAGAGAAACTACCACAGTGGTATGAGCAGAGAAACTACCACAGTGGTATGAGCACAGAGAAACTACCACAGTGGTATGAGCAGAGAGGAACTACCACAGTGGTATGAGCGGAGAGAAACTACCACAGCGGTATGAGCGGAGAGAAACTACCACAGCGGTATGAGCGGAGAGAAACTACCACAGTGGTATGAGCGGAGAGAAACTACCACAGTGGTATGAGCGGAGAGAAACTACCACAGTGGTATGAGCGGAGAGAAACTACCACAGTGGTATGAGCGGAGAGAAACTACCACAGTGGTATGAGCGGAGATAAACTACCACAGTGGTATGAGCGGAGATAAACTACCACAGTGGTATGAGCGGAGAGAAACTACCACAGTGGTATGAGCGGAGAGAAACTACCACAGTGGTATGAGCGGAGAGAAACTACCACAGTGGTATGAGCGGAGAGAAACTACCACAGTGGTATGAGCGGAGAGAAACTACCACAGTGGTATGAGCAGAGAGAAACTACCACAGTGGTATGAGCAGAGAGAAACTACCACAGTGGTATGAGCAGAGAGGAACTAACACAGTGGTATGAGCAGAGAGGAACTACCACAGTGGTATGAGCAGAGAGGAACTACCACAGTGGTATGAGCAGAGAGAAACTACCACAGTGGTATGAGCAGAGAGAAACAACCACAGTGGTATGAGCAGAGAGAAACTACCACAGTGGTATGAGCAGAGAGGAACTACCACAGTGGTATGAGCAGAGAGAAACTACCACAGTGGTATGAGCATAGAGAAACTACCACAGTGGTATGAGCAGAGAAACTACCACAGTGGTATGAGCAGAGAGAAACTACCACAGTGGTATGAGCAGAGAGAAACTACCACAGTGGTATGAGCAGAGAGGAACTACCACAGTGGTATGAGCAGAGAGAAACTACCACAGTGGTATGAGCAGAGAGAAACTACCACAGTGGTATGAGCAGAGAAACTACCACAGTGGTATGAGCAGAGAAACTACCACAGTGGTATGAGCAGAGAAACTACCACAGTGCTATGAGCAGAGAGAAACTACCACAGTGGTATGAGCACAGAGAAACTACCACAGTGGTATGAGCACAGAGAAACTACCACAGTGCTATGAGCAGAGAGGAACTACCACAGTGGTATGAGCAGAGAAACTACCACAGTGGTATGAGCACAGAGAAACTACCACAGTGGTATGAGCAGAGAGGAACTACCACAGTGGTATGAGCACAGAGAAACTACCACAGTGGTATGAGCAGAGAGGAACTACCACAGTGGTATGAGCAGAGAAACTACCACAGTGGTATGAGCAGAGAAACTACCACAGCGGTATGAGCAGAGAGAAACTACCACAGTGGTATGAGCAGAGAGAAACTACCACAGTGGTATGAGCAGAGAGAAACTACCACAGCGGTATGAGCAGAGAGAAACTACCACAGCGGTATGAGCAGAGAGAAACTACCACAGTGGTATGAGCAGAGAGAAACTACCACAGTGGTATGAGCAGAGAAACTACCACAGTGGTATGAGCACAGAGAAACTACCACAGTGGTATGAGCAGAGAAACTACCACAGTGGTATGAGCACAGAGAAACTACCACAGTGGTATGAGCAGAGAGGAACTACCACAGTGGTATGAGCACAGAGAAACTACCACAGTGGTATGAGCAGAGAGAAACTACCACAGTGGTATGAGCAGAGAAACTACCACAGTGGTATGAGCAGAGAAACTACCACAGCGGTATGAGCAGAGAGAAACTACCACAGTGGTATGAGCAGAGAGAAACTACCACAGTGGTATGAGCAGAGAGAAACTACCACAGCGGTATGAGCAGAGAGAAACTACCACAGTGGTATGAGCAGAGAGAAACTACCACAGTGGTATGAGCAGAGAGGAACTACCACAGTGGTATGAGCAGAGAGAAACTACCACAGTGGTATGAGCAGAGAAACTACCACAGTGGTATGAGCAGAGAGAAACTACCACAGTGGTATGAGCAGAGAGAAACTACCACAGCGGTATGAGCAGAGAGAAACTACCACAGTGGTATGAGCAGAGAGAAACTACCACAGTGGTATGAGCAGAGAGGAACTACCACAGTGGTATGAGCAGAGAAACTACCACAGTGGTATGAGCAGAGAGAAACTACCACAGTGGTATGAGCAGAGAGAAACTACCACAGTGGTATGAGCAGAGAAACTACCACAGTGGTATGAGCAGAGAGAAACTACCACAGTGGTATGAGCGGAGAGGAACAAAGAGATGCACTGAAACATGTGATTTCAGTCTTAAAACACACCGTATTAAATGCAGCGAGGACACACACACACACACACACACACACACACACACACACACACACACACACACACACCTCCCCAGAAAATTCCAGACTGACTTTGTTCCCATCTATATGGGCTCTGGTGTGGTGAGGTGGACTGGAGGAAGGAGGGCTATACATATTTCATGATGTTGAAATGAATTTGGGTGAAAACACTCCTGCAGTTTGAGATGAGCCCTCTCAGAGCATGCGACAGCTCCATCCCATCGGAGTCAGCACTTCAAACTGTGTTCCTCTGAAATCCTGCTGTACAGTCGCTGATATGCCTTGCTAACTTTTTAGCCTCGTCTCCCTGACCTGTTTCTGAGTAACACTAAAATATCGATAGGTAAGATTTTTTTTTTGTCCCTCCTTCTGTTTAGCCCTGGCTTATATACACATGCTAGGGACATAAAAGGTTTACATACCCATGCTAGGGACATAAAAGAAAAACAGAGTTGCTTTTTTAAACAGTACACATGATAGAGCAGATTTGATGTTTGTCAGATACGTCCTTGATAAACTAAAGAACCATAAAGTAGCATTTAGCTAATAGCATTTAGCTAATGGCATGAGCTTACTGATACTTAAAGTAGGGGTAAGTGATCCAGGGTGGAAGTTAGCAAGAGTTAGCATAAATTACATTTATGTGATGGTGGAGCCTATCCCAGCAGCCATTGGGTGGCAGGCGGGGCGACACCCTGGACAGGCAGCCAGGCCATCACTCAGGGCCCACACAGACACACACACAGACACACACAGACACACACACACACACACACACACACACACACACACACACACACACACACACACACACACACACACACACACAATTTAGCACAGCCGATCCACCTGACCTACATGTCTTTGGACTGTGGGAGGAAACCGGAGCCCCCGGAGGAAACCCACGCAGACATGGGGAGAACATGCAAACTCCACACAGAGGACAACCCGGGACGACCCCCAAGGTTGGACTACCCCGGGGCTCGAACCCAGGACATTCTTGCTGTGAGGCGACTGCACTAACCACGGCGCCCCCGTGCCGCCCCCGTGCCCCCATGCTGCTCAAGAGCTAGCAATATTTTGAAAATATCCTGCAAAAGAATCTGCCCCCTTGCTTCTGCCTGAGAGCCTTGTGAACACTCAAACTGACCAACAGCAAGTAGGAACCAATGGAGATGCTGGCTTGTAAAGAACTCTCCTGATTGGCTGATGAGGAGCAGGCATAGAGAAAATAATGGCTGATCTGATGAGGAGCGGGTAGAGAGAAAATGACTGGCTGATGAGGAGCAGGTAGAGAGAAAATTACTGGCTGATGAGGAGCGGTAGAGAGAAAATGATTGGCTGATGAGGAGCGGTAGAGAGAAAATGATTGGCTGATGAGGAGCTGGTAGAGAGAAAATTACTGGCTGATGAGGAGCGGTAGAGAGAAAATGACTGGCTGATGAGGAGCAGTAGAGAGAAAATGATTGGCTTATGAGGAGTGGGTAGAGAGAAAATGATTGGCTGATGAGGAGCGGTAGAGAGAAAATGGCTGGCTGATGAGGAGCGGTAGAGAGAAAATGACTGGCTGATGAGGAGCGGTAGAGAGAAAATGATTGGCTGATGAGGAGCGGTAGAGAGAAAATGATTGGCTGATGAGGAGCGGTAGAGAGAAAATGATTGGCTGATGAGGAGCGGTAGAGAGAAAATGATTGGCTGATGAGGAGCAGGTAGAGAGAAAATGACTGGCTGATGAGGAGCGGTAGAGAGAAAATGATTGGCTGATGAGGAGCGGTAGAGAGAAAATGATTGGCTGATGAGGAGCGGTAGAGAGAAAATGATTGGCTGATGAGGAGCGGTAGAGAGAAAATGACTGGCTGATGAGGAGCGGTAGAGAGAAAATGATTGGCTGATGAGGAGCGGTAGAGAGAAAATGACTGGCTGATGAGGAGCAGGTAGAGAGAAAATGACTGGCTGATGAGGAGCGGTAGAGAGAAAATGATTGGCTGATGAGGAGCGGTAGAGAGAAATGATTGGCTGATGAGGAGTGGGTAGAGAGAAAATGATTGGCTGATGAGGAGCGGTAGAGAGAAAATGACTGGCTGATGAGGAGCGGTAGAGAGAAAATGACTGGCTGATGAGGAGCAGGTAGAGAGAAAATGACTGGCTGATGAGGAGCAGGTAGAGAGAAAATGACTGGCTGATGAGGAGCGGTAGAGAGAAAATGATTGGCTGATGAGGAGTGGTAGAGAGAAATGATTGGCTGATGAGGAGTGGTAGAGAGAAAATGACTGGCTGATGAGGAGCGGTAGAGAGAAAATGACTGGCTGATGAGGAGCGGTAGAGAGAAATGATTGGCTGATGAGGAGCGGTAGAGAGAAATGATTGGCTGATGAGGAGTGGTAGAGAGAAAATGATTGGCTGATGAGGAGCAGGTAGAAAGAGAATGACTGGCTGATGAGGAGCGGATAAAGAGAAATGTTCTTTCTGTCTGCAGTGTGTCGGGCAGTCAGAGAGACCGGGTTTATGTCTTAGTGCATCTACTTACTTGATAGCTGTCAGGCTCTAGAAAGAGTTTGACTGAATATTATAAAAAGTGGTTAAAATAAAATTTGCTGATAGCCACTTTAATGTACTTGAAAGCACCCTGTTTTTTTTTCCTTCACACACTCGCTCATCTACATTTCTCTGATTTATCTCAACTCCACATCACATAAACAGGAAGGAAGGTCAAAGAAAGCCCAACACAAAAACATGTTTCCATTTTAGATTTGTCCCCTCATCTTCCCCTGACTCAGTCCTCATCCCCTCTCTCCAGTCATGCTATTAGCTCTGATCAACCAATGCTCTCCATTTTCTCTTGTTTCTTTCCCATGTAAATTTCTCTCACGTGATCATACAGGGGTGGAGAGAAAAGCCGGGTTCCTGCTGGCTTGTTGATGATTCACTGTAGGAACTGAAACTCTTTCAGTTCAGTGTTCACTGTAAATGGCCCTGGTCAGATTAAATGACTCAAATTTAACTGCAGCGTTACACAACAGCCACCCTCAGCCCCCCTGTATGCTGTGACTCCATTACAGGTTACATCAAGTCACTTTCCACCAACCGTCCACCCACTGCCAGCCACTCCTTAGCTGCTGTCACTTATCTTTAACCAAAATGACAGCACACGGGCAAGACAGAAACAGAGCCAGAGAGAGACAGACAGACAGGAGAGAGAGAGACAGACAGACAGGAGAGAGAGAGAGAGACAGACAGACAGGAGAGAGAGAGAGAGACAGACAGGAGAGAGAGAGAGACAGACAGACAGGAGAGAGAGAGAGACAGACAGACAGGAGAGAGAGAGAGAGACAGACAGACAGGAGAGAGAGAGAGAGACAGACAGACAGGAGAGAGAGAGAGAGACAGACAGACAGGAGAGAGAGAGAGAGAGAGAGAGAGAGAGACAGACAGACAGGAGAGAGAGAGAGAGAGAGAGGGGTTTTCCAAATCAACATGTCTTGATGCATGCTCAATAATCCAGGGGGGAAAAAAACTCAAAGAAGGTTGAATCAGATCATCTGGACACAACGTTTATTGACAGATATGTTTCATCATCATCTAAGTGACCTCTTCAGTCCAAACTGACTGCAGGTGTCCCACCCTTATAAACAATACAGCTGCACAACAACCCAAACCAACAATACGTTTCATATGCAAATATGGGTGTCACTGTTAACCACAGTTTCGATGGCCATGTGTACTGTTCACAGAGGGTTGGGGAATAGTTGCAATAACAGCATTGTAAGATGGTGACAGATGTACTGTTAGGCCCCCCCCCCCCAGTTCAGAGATGCTCGTTCCCTCTTCACATAGGTGGCCTCTTTTGACTCCCCGTTCAAACCAGCGTTCCTCCCTATCAAGGACATGCACACGGTGTGCACTGGTCTGTAGATGGTGTAGACTGTGGAGTCCTGGTCTGACGTGTTAGCTCTCTTGTGTTGTGTCATCCTCTTGGCCAGTGTATGTTTAGTTTCCCCAATGTACAAGTCACGGCAATCCTCCTGGCACTTAACAGTTACACTATATTGCTCTTTTTTTGCCAGGGGACCCAATCCTTGGGGTGGACCACCTTCTGGTGCAGCATGCTTTGGAAAGAGCTACCTAATCAGGCCTGGACTCTGCGGTCTACACCTATCTACAGGCCAGTGGCTACTCTTTCAAGGAAGGAAGGAACACTGGTTTGAATGGGGAGTCAAAGAGGCCATCTATGTGAAGAGGGAACGACTGCTTCTGGTGTAGGAAGATGGCGGCCTGAATTTGTATTTGCAGCGGCCTCACTCAGTATCGGTGTCGGAAATGGCAGCACGAATTCACATTTGCGGCAGCCTACCCAGTACCGTCCATGCAGTGTCCTTGTCAACGTCTGAGTCTAAGTTTTGTCTTCGTTTGATGGCTGGAAGAGCGCGGCAGGCTACACCAGCTGCTAATCCATGCAGACCGGCAGTACCGATAACACCGAGGACAGTCTGGCGGTGGCCTCACCTGGCGTTGACTGTGGTGTTTTTGATGTTGTCGTGAGGAGTGCGGGGAGGTGTGTTGAGGATGTCTGACTGGGAGGGCTTGGTCTGCTGCATCCGGCGGGCCCAGGGACCACAGCCCCTGCCCGGAGCTGCACCCGAGGAGGAAACACCGAGGGTGGTCTGACAGGATGCGGAAGCAGAGCAGATTAAGCTAACTGCTCGCCTGTGCAGACCAGCCGTTCCGACAGTCATCCTGGCTGGCGTTCGTTCCCTTGGACAGTGATTTTTTTGTTTAGTTTGGATATATGTGTTAGATTGGGTATAAGTGCTAGTTTGGATATATGTGTTAGTTTGGGTATAAGTGCTAGTTTGGATATATGTGTTAGTTTGGGTATAAGTGCTAGTTTGGATATATGTGTTAGATTGGAAATGTGTGTTCTTGTAGTTTTGGAACGTTTTTGTCGTTGTGTTGCACTGCTGTGGGCTGGGGGGAAATGACAAATAGTGTTCCTGATTCCTGACCATCCCTGAACCGGGCGGCAGCAGGGGGGGGGGGGTCATCTGTTGCCATCTTACAATGCTGTGATTGCAACCATTCCCCAATCCTCTGTGAATAGTCTACTAGTACTACTGGTAAATATTTATGCATATGAAACCGATCGCTGGTTTGGGTGGTTATGCCACTGTATTGTTTATCAGGGTGGGGTACCTGCAGTCAGGAGAGACTGAAGAGGTCACTTGGATGATGATGAAACGTTTCTCTCTCAATAAACGCTGTGTCCAGAGGACCTGACACCTTTCTGGGACTTTGTGTTTAAGCTTTGTGAGTGTTATTTATTTTCTATGTGCATTAGCTTTGAAATGACACATTTTGTATTGAATAACATGAAATTTTCTTATGGGAGAACCCCCAAACCCCCCACCAAATACATGCACCCAAGTCTTACAAACCTAGGGAAAACACTGAAATATGAAGGTACTGTGATGTGTGTGAATACGGCTCAGCATCGCACGCTCATGGACACATGGTGTGCACAACAGCACCGCCGCCGAAGCAAATCCTCAGGGAAACACCAACATTCTGGGTAGAACAGGTAGCTTTAATGGGGTAAAAGAAACACATCGATGTGAAAGGGGAGTGCAATCTGCCGTGTTGCCTTGGAAACACATTCAACTCTTTCTCTCATCACACCACTTGATCATTCCACGGCCTGGAGGTGATCCCACCACCGGTCAGCCGGCACAAACCATACCGAGAGGAAGAGAGGCACCGTCATAAAGAAGCCACTAAACACCTGACTTTCACTTCTCAGTTGGCCCCTCTGCTTCCTGGGTAGCCATTTACACCTTATCTGTATGAACAGGCTACTGCTACTGCTATTACTACATGCCTCCCCCCCCCACACACACACAGCATAGCTTGCTCAGGCTAGGGTGGTCAGGAAACAAAGATCATAGCATCACCCCCCCCCCAACACACACACACACACACACTCAATCTGCAGGTGCCCTGACAGCTAACTGGATGCTGGGCAGGGGACAGTGTGCATCAGCAACAGAGAGACAAACCAGCTCTTACCCTGGAGTTAGCACCTAGCATCTATCCATCCATCATTCAGAAAAGAAAAAAAAACACACCCATTTACCCAGAAGTCATTCAGGTCTCACTCCTTCATCCCATCCACCCTTCTTTCCCTGCACACATGGAACTATCCCCCCAGTCAGCATTTCTCCCTCTCCCTATATCTTCCTTCCATCCACCCACATCTGTCTCCCCCTTGCAGTCCATCAGTCTATCCATCAATCTGAGCAAACCCATCTCTACCTCCATCCACACATCCATCTAGCCACCATTTCTCTTGCTTTCATTGTCATCCATCTGTCTCTCATCATCTAGCCGTCTTATTTCATCTATACCTCCACCAACCTACATATCTATACATCTGTTCATCTCTTCTCTCTCCATCATCCGATCTATCCATCATCCAACCTTTCAAATCTTCCCTCACATACCTGTGTCATCTCTCCCTTCTGCTAGTCCCAAATAACTCATCCATTTCTACCTCCCTTTATCCTGAGTCCATCATCCATCCAACCACCCATATCCTCCTCCACCCACGCTTACATCCATCCAACCAATCTGTACTCTCTCTCTCTCACCTGTCTAGCCATCCTGCGGGCCTCCCAGTAGGGTTTGGACTCCTCCACGGCCTTGCCAACCTTCTTCACTAACTCATCCAGCTTCACCGTGGCCTCGACCAGAACCGAGCGGAACTTCTGTCTTGCATCCTGAGAGAGAGAGCGACAGAGACAGAGACAGAGTATCAGAATCAGTTTGCTCACATAGGTCACAACAAAAATATAAAAATAATAACACTAGCATCTAAAAAAGTTATGGAGAAGCAAATAAGTTCTAGATAAAGTAAAAATAAAAATCCAGAAGAACGATGGTGGGAGGAAGGGCGAGAGCAAGAGAACATAATTCAGAAACCCTTTTCAGCTCAGGGAATGAGAGCTCCGTTCCTAAGTGAGATATTCAGCCACACACAGAGATGTCCGGCAGACCTCGCCCATCACAACAAACACACTTTTTTATCAACAATAAGGATTGCCCGATTACCCAGGGCAAGTAAAATGCCTCGTCAGGTTAGTAAATCTAGCAACTCACTAATTGGGCAAGTGGTAAAAAAAGTAAATAAATAAATAATAAAACATGTGGCAGCACGGTGGCGCAGTGGTTAGCACGGTCGCCTCACAGCAAGAAGGTCCTGGGTTCGAGCCCCAGGGTAGTCCAACCTTGGGGGTCGTCCTGGGTCGTGCTCTGTGTGGAGTTTGCATGTTCTCCCCGTGTCTGGGTGGATTTCCTCCGGGGGCTCTGGTTTCCTCCCACAGTCCAAAGACATGCAGGTCAGGTGACTCAGCCATACTAAACTGTCCCTAGGTGTGTGTGTGTGTGTGTGTGTGTGTGTGTGTGTGTGTGTGTGTGTGTGTGTGTGTGTGTGAATGTGTGTGTGTGAGTGTGTGTGTGTGTGTGTGTGTGTGTGTGTGTGTGTGTGTGTGTGTGTGTGTGTGTGTGTGTGTGTGAATGTGTGTGTGTGTGTGAGTGTGTGTGTGTGTGTGGGCCCTGTGTGACGGCCTGGCGGCCTGTCCCGGGTGTCTCCCCACCTGCTGCCCAGTGACTGCTGGGATAGGCTGCAGCATCCCCGTGACCCTGAGAGCAGGATAAGCGGTTTGGATAATGGATGGATGGATGGATAGATGATAAAAAATGTTTCAATCATTTTGTGTGATCGACTTATCATAAATTATGCTCTCATTCTCTGGCACACAGTATCGCCCCTCCCCTTGCACGCATCGGAGAATATTGGCAAGCACCACTGGCCAATCACGAATTGAGTAGGCGAGTCATGTGATGCGTGGCTGTCAGACTCGTCACTCACGAGAAAATGGCAGCGGATAAAGACATGTATGAACTGATGTGGCAGAGTAGTTCAGTGATCCTGGAAACAGTTCAGCTGGGCTGCAGTACAGGACGTAGGCCAAACTCCAACCACCTATTACTGCACAGTATGCTACAAGTTTGAGTGCAAGGCAGATAAAATGGGGTCGTTTTCCAAAGGCACATCAGGAGCGTCCGGGTGGCGTAGTAGTCTATTCCGTTGCCTACCAACATGGGGATCGCCGGTTCGAATCCCCGTGTTGCCTCCGGCTTGGTCGGGCGTCCTTACAGACACAACTGGTCGTGTCTGCGGGTGGGATGCTGGATGTGGGTGTGTGAAAAACATCGCTGGAGTGCCATAGCAAGAGCCGACAGCATCTCATGCATGTTATGAACAGCTTATCGCGCCACCACGTCACAAGCATGAAAAGGTAACAGACAGTTGACAACACCATGTATATATATATACATATATATATATATATATGTATATATATATATATATATACGTACATGCTACCCACATAAACTATTAAAACACAGAAAAAGTTGATTTTGTATTTTGTCCATAGAAAATGAATTGTGAGGGCATCTGGATAGCATGGCGGTCTAGTCCGTTGCCTACCAACATGGGGATCGCTGGTTCGAATCCCCGTGTTACCTCCGGCTTGGTCAGGCGTCCCTACAAACACAACTGGCCATGTCTGCGGGTGGCACGCCAGATGTGGGTGTGTGTCCTGGTTGCTGCACTAGCGCCTCCTCTGGTCGGTCAGGGCACCTGTTTGGGGGGGAGTAGGATACTCCCACGCGCTACGTCCCCCTGGCGAAACTCCTCAGTGTCAGGTGAAAAGAAGCGGCTGGTGACGCCACATGTATTGGAGGAAGTATGTGGTAGTCTGCAGCCCTCCCCGGATCAGCACCAATTTTCATCGGAAAATACCTGGATTTTTTAAAAGGAGCAGATCGGTTTAAACTGATTTTCACCCGCATTTTATGTTTCCACGGATTATTTTCACCGAAAAATACCGTAAAAATAAACCCCGGTAAATTCCCAGATTTAAAAAAAAACCAAAACTGAAAACGTTGAGCCTTGCGAATGCCCTTCCTCAGGAAATTAGGCTAGAAAAGTCACTGCCTTCATTTAAATCACTTCTTAAAACCTGCTTTTACAGGAACGCTTTATAGTAAATCCGCTGTTGCCCAATTTTTATTTATTTTTATATTAGAGATGTTTTTATAGGACAAGGACTTGTAGACATTCTATCCAGAACTGCGGCCTTCAGACTACAGACGGCACATAGGCTGCTTGCTATACGGCTGTGGTCACTGCTGGTTGGCTCCTGCTCAGCTGCTTCTTAGGAAAGCTGCCCTGCTTGGGTTCTGCTGAGGTCATCTGAAGCTGACCTGACCGGACTCGCACCTTCTTACAACTCGGTGGTTGAAGCCTGGTAGATGCTTAAGGTCACATGAACTCCTGACCCTAGAGCAGGAGTGTGGCTTTTGAGGAGCCGCTGCTTTATAATGACTTCCTTGCGGATACCACCTTTTGCTCTGCTACAGTAAGGACTACGTTTGTTCAGGCTGGCATCACTAAACTGGGCTGGCTTACAAAAACATCCACGCAAACACTTGGTGGCATCATCAACATCAGGTCCTCCAGAGTGCTGAAGAGGGTTGTGGAGGAGGTCTGGGAGTCCCTATCTGGGCCACTGACAGTGAGCGTCTTTCCCTCCCTGATGGTCAGTCCTGCTGCTGAGGCGTGGTGAGGGGCAGCAGGCGGCTTCTTTCCCTGAGTACACCAGTGCCGGATAGTTTCAGCTCTCGTGGGAAGAAGCCGTTTTATTACAGCTGTGTGAAGGTACTCAACCTTCACTCTCTGGCTGAAGTCAAGGAGCCGAGGTGGACTGAGGGTTTTGCTCCAGACTGTACCCCTAAAGGCAGGCGGAGGGTCCTGTATAAGCCTCCTGTTGAGAAACGCATGGCTGACCTCCAATGGAGGAGTACACATGGACCAGCAGCTACAAACAGACACAGGGCTCCCTGGATCCAAGCACTGAGGAGGACTGTCCTTTCTGTACACTGAGGGAAGCAGGAGAGCATTTAGAGGTCTCTTGTCCTCGACTAGTGGGCTTATTTAGAGTACTGCAGGGATGGTGGAAGCTGTGGGAGAGGATTTCTCCGGCAGTACTGCAGGGATGGTGGAAGCTGTGGGAGAGGATTTCTCCGGCAGTACTGCAGGGATGGTGGAAGCTGTGGGAGAGGATTTCTCCGGCAGTACTGCAGGGATGGTGGAAGCTGTGGGAGAGGATTTCTCCGGCAGTACTGCAGGGATGGTGGAAGCTGTGGGAGAGGATTTCTCCGGCAGTACTGCAGGGATGGTGGAAGCTGTGGGAGAGGATTTCTCCGGCAGTACTGCATGGATGGTGGAAGCTGTGGGAGAGGATTTCTCCGGCAGTACGGCAGGGATGGTGGAAGCTGTGGGAGAGGATTTCTCCGGCAGTACTGCAGGGATGGTGGAAGCTGTGGGAGAGGATTTCTCCGGCAGTACTGCAGGGATGGTGGAAGCTGTGGGAGAGGATTTCTCCGGCAGTACTGCAGGGATGGTGGAAGCTGTGGGAGAGGATTTCTCCGGCAGTACGGCAGGGATGGTGGAAGCCGTGGGAGAGGATTTCTCCGGCCCCTTGTTTGTTTTTGGGCCTACATACACAGCAAGAAAAAGACTGCTTCTAGTTCTCGTCGATCTTTTGTTTGGAACTGCTAAGCTAGCGATCTAGAAGACCAGGGAGAATCAGATGCTGGGTCAGCGCTGGACCGATGTGGTGCAGAGTATGAAGGGTTTGGTGGCGGCTCGTCTGAGGATGGAGCACGCTTTCTACACCCTGACCAGTAATCTGGACTCTTTCAGGGCGCTGTGGGGGTTCAGACAGGTGTTGTGCTCACTTGGGCAAGATGGTTCACTTGTTCTTAAGTTATTATATATATATATATATATCTCAACATGAATACAGGAAAAAAGATTTGAATACATTGCAGTACAGGCCCGTTTGGTGTGTCTTGCACTCATCTGGGGTCTGGGGGATGAGTGCAAGACACATGAAACGGGCCTGTACTGCAATGTATTCAGATCTTTTTTCCAGTATCCGTGTCGATATTCCGCTCCTCATTAGTTGAGCACTCACAACACCATTGATGGTTTCAGAAAAAAACGCTATATATACGTATATATAGATAGATATATAGATATGTGTGTGTGTGTGTGTGTGTGTGTGTGAGAGAGAGAGAGAGAATTTTTTTTGTAATTTGATTGAGCCACAGTAACGATGCCTGAGACTTTGTTTTTTAGCTTACCAGTTTACGCTGACATGACGGGAATGCTGGCTTTTTATACTGTGATGTAAATAAGTTATTTCAAAAGCCAAAAAACCTCTCTCTCTCTCTCTCTCTCTCCCTCCCTCCCACAGTTCTCTCACTTTGGAGTAAAACTGCACTTTGTCCTTCAGGAACATTCTCCCGGCTGTCCCTTTAAGAAACATGTTGCACTCTGAGTGTTTGCTGTTGTGTGCGTTTGAACAAGGGCAAGGTATCAATGTCAGTCAGGTACACTAACTATCCCAACACACTGTCGGTGGGAATAATCCAGTGGCTGATCCCGACTGTCTGGCATCAGTTATTACATCCTGGTGAGCGGTGCTATGAGGGGTGCAGAATGCTGGACAGACCACCACCTCCTCACGAGGACAAGCTGGGTGATGCTCTCTCTCTCTCTCTCGAAGGTTATCCAGTGTACCAAACCTGTGAGACGTACAAACTGACATACTCAGCTGCACTTCACATTCTGCTGTGTCAGGGGCCACATCACTCGGATCAAACACGAGGTGTGCAATAGTTCAACAAGCAAGCCCAGGCTCCTTAACCATGACACTTTCAACTCAATAAAGCTCCGCTGATGGCAACTGGCCTACATGGGTTATCAGTGCCTATGTATATTATACAGCATCCAAAGAACAGTCTTATGCAACCTGAACGGCCCTGTTGGTGGCCCACATACCATGTTCTTGTGGTGTGTAAACTGTATTACTTCAGTTTCTGGAGAGACCTTCATCATGGTCTCTAGCACGCTCATAACGTACGCATGTGATCATCATATCCTGATCTACGCAGGGGAGTTGCTGAGTCTCAGTACTTGGTGGTAGTTTAGGCAATAGATGGACCTGCATCCTGTTTACTGCATCGCTGCAGAATAAAGACGATTGCCTAATGTAACGTATGTTAACACAGACATGAAGTAAGCAAGTTCACTGCACCAGACATTCCCTGCCTGAAGACGACGGAGCCAACTGCACATCGCTCTGTATCCCCAGCTCCTCTTATACGTAACATCAACACACATAAAGACGGGGGACAAATGAAACGAAACACCTGAATGCTTGACCCCTACAGTGAGGGGGTCCGGGGGTCTGTTATGCTATGGGGGCATTTTCCTGCCATGGTTTGAGTCCACTTGTCCCCTTAGAGGGAAGGGTCACAAATCAACAGACTTATTCTGAGTGGTCACCTTCGTCCTATGGTGAGACATTTCTGTCCTGATGGGAGCGGTCTCTTCCAGGAAGACAATGCCCCCTGCCTCCGCAGGGCACGAGGGGTCACTGGATGGGTTGAGCAGGATGTAAATCCTGTTCTATGGCCTTCACTGTCACCACAGCTCAACCCGATTGAACACTGAGATTTGGGTTTTGGACCGCCATGTTGAGGCAGTGATCACCCCATCATCAAAACACCAAATGAGGGACTATCTCTTGGAAGAATGGTGCTCATCCTCCAGCAGGGTTCAGAGACTTGTAGAGTCTACAATGAGGAGCATTGGAGATGGTCTGGAAACTCGTGGTGGCTCAGCACCTTACTGGTATATATATTGGTACATATGAGAGTGTCTTCCCACAGTCCAACGACATGTAGCTCAGGCCAGTCGGCCACACTAACTTGTCCCTAGCTGGGTGTGTGTGTGTGTTTGAGTCGCACAACCTTACCTCCAATTCGGTCTCACATCTGTTGATGTCTTCTGTGGACTGGTTGAGTTTCTCCAGTTCTCCCTGGAAGAGAGGGAAGCAGGGAGAAATGAAATGGGAGAAAGAGGAACAGGAGGGAACGGAATGAGAGAAAGAGGAGCAGGAGGGAATTAAATGGGAGAAAGAGGAACAGGAGGGAATGGAATGGGAGAAAGGGGAGCAGGAGGGAATGGAATGGGAGAAAGAGGAGCAGGAGGGAATGGAATGGGAGAAAGGGGAGCAGGAGGGAATGGAATGGGAGAAAGGGGAGCAGGAGGGAATGGAATGGGAGAAAGGGGAGCAGGAGGGAATGAAATGGGAGAAAGGGGAGCAGGAGGGAATGGAATGGGAGAAAGGGGAGCAGGAGGGAATGGAATGGGAGAAAGGGGAGCAGGAGGGAATGGAATGGGAGAAAGAGGAGCAGGAGGGAATGGAATGGGAGAAAGAGGAGCAGGAGGGAATGGAATGGGAGAAAGGGGAGCAGGAGGGAATGGAATGGGAGAAAGGGGAGCAGGAGGGAATGAAATGGGAGAAAGAGGAGCAGGAGGGAATGGAATGGGAGAAAGGGGAGCAGGAGGGAATGGAATGGGAGAAAGGGGAGCAGGAGGGAATGGAATGGGAGAAAGAGGAGCAGGAGGGAATGGAATGAAGTACAGTTTGGTACAAGGGAGGAAACCTGCAACATGTGGAACACATGAGACAAGAGGCTGAAACCGTTAAACAGTGCCAGGAGGAGGAGGAGGAGGAGGAGCAGGGCAGTGTGTGAACAGTCAGTCATAACGGAGCAGTAGTATTAGTCACGCTTGAGTAAAAACAGTAACAAGAGTTTGGAGTTGCTCAAAATCAAATGAAAAACAAACACTGCATCTTAGTAAAGCGCTCATCAGAAAATAGCGCAGCAAGAAGAGGGGACCACATGGTGGCAAGGACAGCAACTACCCCAGCAGGGGGCGCTACAACGTCCTGCACATACGTATACTGGACATGTAGTACCGGACTTGTCCTGGACACATGTCGGGTTCTGGGCTGAACGGGACTTGTACTGGAGACATGTCGGGTTCTGGGCTGAACGGGACTTGTCCTGGACACGTTCTGGGCTAAACGGGACTTGTCCTGGACACATGTCGGGTTCTGGGCTAAACGGGACTTGTACTGGACGCATGTCGGGTTCTGGGCTAAACGGGACTTGTACTGGACACATGTCGGGTTCTGGGCTAAACGGGACTTGTACTGGACACATGTCGGGTTCTGGGCTGAACGGGACTTGTACTGGACACATGTCGGGTTCTGGGCTAAACGGGACTTGTACTGGACGCATGTCGGGTTCTGGGCTGAACGGGACTTGTACTGGACGCATGTCGGGTTCTGGGCTAAATGGGACTTGTACTGGACACATGTCGGGTTCTGGGCTAAATGGGACTTGTACTGGAGACATGTCGGGTTCTGGGCTGAACGGGACTTGTACTGGACGCATGTCGGGTTCTGGGCTGAACGGGACTTGTACTGGACACATGTCGGGTTCTGGGCTGAACGGGACTTGTACTGGACACATGTCGGGTTCTGGGCTGAACGGGACTTGTACTGGACGCATGTCGGGTTCTGGGCTAAATGGGACTTGTACTGGAGACATGTCGGGTTCTGGGCTGAACGGGACTTGTACTGGACGCATGTGGGGTTCTGGGTTAAACAGGTAGGCTAGGTCTTGTTGTGTTACGGACAGCAGTACAGGTCCGTCCACATGTGAGACCAGCAGTGGAAGAGGTCACGTCACATCCGTCCGGTCGCTGTGTCATGACAGACCTGCAGCCACCGCAGATGCCCACCTGCCCCAGGAGGCAGGCGGGCATCGTGTGCGTCTCGGGTGGGTTACGTCAGTGTGTGGGCTGTCGGTACCGGTACCGCTCGCTGTGGCGTGCGTGTAGAGGTGAGGAATGTCGGGTTGGGTGGTGACCGCCTGACCTTACGTGTGGTTTAGCTGCTGCCAGTCCTGCCTTGCTGCCGTCCTCATCACACTACAGAGGAGGTCACAGGGGAGACACCCCACTCCTACCTGAATTCTGGGGTCCACCTCCTCGTCCTCATACTCGGTCTCCTCATCCGAACGGACCTCCTTGTCTGAGCGGTCCATGCCGGCGGAGAGGCGCTGCAGGGGCTGCCGACACCGAACAAAGCCGACCTACAAGACACGGAGGCGGGTTGACCACAGGCGCCGACTCCTCGGCCTCGTCTGGCAGACGGACGACCCTCCCGACGCGGCTAATCCAAGCAGCCCCCGGGGGGGGGGGTTCTGGATGTCCGGCTGCGTCCCCAGGGAAGGGCTCTAGAGGCTCGGCTGACCGTCGCCGGTGTGCTCGGAGCGGAGCAGTCGTCTCCGTGCTGCGTCCCTCCGCGTCAGACGAGTCCAATGAGGAAGCGTGTGGAGCCCCGCCCCTCCTGACCGCTTCACACCGGCCGGACACCCAGACGATCAATCCGCCCTTACTACGCCTTCTACGTGGTGATTAGACCTCGGGAATCCATTTAAACGGGAAACGATTTGGGACTTGAAACAAAACAGTCAGAACGGTGCAGAAGGAGCTGAACTTAGTAATATGGAGGCGGTACTTAGTTACGGGGTGTGGAAAACTACAGTAATGGCGGCGCTGCTCGCTGCTTGTTATCGTCGCTGCTGATTGGTTCGACTTCCAGCTGCCAGACTCAGTTGATCCTCAATGGATCGTTTCCAGTCCCGGTGGCCCGGTGGCCTGGTTGGTGGCCCGGTGGCCCGGTGGCCTGTCCAGGGTGTCGCCCCGCCTGCCGCCCAATGACTGCTGGGATAGGCTCCAGCATCCCACGATCCTGAGAGAAGCATAAGCGGTTCGGATAATGAATGGATGGATGATGGATGGATGGACAATGGATGGATGGATAATGAATGGATGGATAGATGGATGGATGGATGGATAATGAATGGATGGATAGATGGATGGATGGATAATGAGTGGATGGATGGATAATGAATGGATGGATGGATGATGGATGGATGGATAATGAATGGATGGATAATGGATGGATGGATAATGGATGGATGGATAATGAATGGATGGATGGATGGATAATGAATGGATGGATGGATGATGGATGGATGGATAATGAATGGATGGATAATGGATGGATGGATGGATGGATGATGGATGGATAATGAATGGATGGATCATTTCCAGACTAATATCTCGTAGCCCAAAAAAACCGAGCCGGCAGGATTTAGGTTGATCATGTGAGACTAGGTCGCTTCCACATGGATGTGAGTCCACCAAGGGCATATCCAGTATGTAGAAATCTACATACTGGATATGCCCCAACAGCAATGATGGGCGGGTTTAAGTCCTTAAACTTAGTGAAACGGCGTATAGCACACAAGCTCCTCTACTTTTTCAGTGGGAAGCGTAGGCTCTGCTTTTTTCAGGATTGCCTTTAACGTTGTGAAGTTTGCAGTTTGCGCATGCGTATTGCGTAGCTTGAGGCGAAATCAACGGACGAGGAAAGGCGCTGTTTATAGCGGGGGAGCAATCCAATCAGAGCCACCAAGGTGCTAAACTGCTGCAATGTCCTAGATATTTGTGCTATCAATAAAGCAAGCTAGCTCATTTGAATTTGAGCAGCTTAGCTACACTTTGGAGCGAAATCAGTAATATCGACCACTGTACATCTTCAGAGTTTTAATAAGCTGGATTACCAGCAAATATTACTTGTCATTCCCCCTGTGATGGCCTGGCGGGTGTCTCCTTGACTGCCGCCCAATGACTGCTGGGATAGGCTCCAGCATCCCCATGACCCTGAGAGCAGGATAAGAGGTTTGGATAATGGATGAATGGATGGAAGCAAGGCAGGCCTACACCAGCTCTCCCTGACCTCCACCGGCGTAAAGGGCTGAAAATCATCTGATCATTACAGCCAGAGTGGTGCATAAGGAAAGAGTGGCTATGTGGCTCCAATGCTACCACCAGCAGGCTGTACTGCTTCCCTTGTTTGCTGTTTTCCAGAGAGCGGGACAATGTGTGGGTAGGTGCCGGCTACTGTGACCTGAACAACCTGCCTGCAGCGCTAGCCAAGCACGAGCGGTCCAGTCCACACATTCAACATCAAATAGCACAGAACACCTTTGGAAACTGCACACCGATCATCTTTAAACGGTCAACCTAGCTTTAAACGAGGCTGACAAACAGCAAGTCTCAGCGCACAACATGAAGGTGAGGGGAAAATCATGAGCTTCTGGAGGACTTGATATGTGCCACTTGCTACTTAGGGAAACAGAAAGCACCGGCTCATCAAACCGGGGAAACTACTATGTGGAGCTCTTAAACCTCGTTGTGGAGAAAGACCAGCGGTTGGCGACGCATCTTGATGTTTCCTCAGTGTTTTCCGGAACATCGAACCATATTCAAAATGACCTTATCTTGGCAGTAAGTGACACTCTTTGACAGAACATTCCAGATGAGGTAAATGCAGCCCCTTTCGTGTCCACACAAGTCGATGAGACCACTGACACAACCGACAAAGTACAGCTGCCTGTTGTGCTGCGGTATGTCTGCCAAAATGGAGTTAAAGAGGCGTTTCTGGGGTTTAGTGATGTAATGCTGTGTAATGTTGTGATGTGAGGCAATGGCGTTACTTAATCATTTCACAGCTATCAAAAACCATATAAAACAAAGAAGAAGTACTTCATATATACTTTGACAATATCTTTGTTTAGGTTTTCATTTGGAATGTAGTTCAGCCAGGGGGACAGAATATTCTAGAGTTCTGTGGCAGTTGGAAGAATGAAGAAGGGTCGCATTGTTATAAAACATTAGAGAGCACAAAAGGATGTGATTTGGATTTGTGAATGCCCACTGCCTACCCAGCCACCGACCTCTCCACACACACATCACTGCCCAACAGTATGCAGTACACACTACATCCTGAAGTATGTAGAATGTACCAACAACGCGGACACTGCTTCTGACTTCTATCCAGGGGTTCTGTTAGGAACCGTGATGCCAGCTAGCTCTCATGTGTTCAGTGTAGTACTGTAGTGGTTATGGGGATACACAATTCCCCTTATTGAGCTGGTAGGAACGTTGGTTTACAGCTGCTGTTTTCTCGGTTCGGGTTTACAGTGGTGCACTTCGCTATGTGGGTTTTTTGTTGTTGTTGTAATGGTGAAGGAATAAATGGTGCACGTTGTGTAGCCGAAAGAGAAAGTTGTCACGACTCCTGACTGAGCTCCTCTACAGTACACTAATATGATGTCACTCTATAGGGCCCGTTATTGCTTGGGGCCCCATGTTAGTACTTCCCCTTTCCCCCTCTCAGCTGTGCCCCTACGTATGACAAAAATAAGCTTAACGCATGGGTCATTTTCCTATGCCATTGTTGGCCATGTCTGGTGCACCCAGAAAAGCCAGCTTGTGACCCGGGTGAATATGTCCGCCTCAGCATCCTGTCAGCTTGGGAAATGCTGACAGAGAAACAGAATGATTCATGTTCTCCCTGCCGCGACCGTTACTGCCAAGGTGCCTTTACGGGCTGAATGGTCCAGTACGGCGTGTCCATGCTGGTGCTGGCCAGCAGCAGAAGACTGTGGATGTAACAAGCAGCCCCCTGTGTGAATGTGACATAAGCAGGAACGTGAATTGGAGGGAAAAAACTTTTCTGGATAAACAAAGGTTTGAAAAATGTCCATGACCCAAGAAAACCCTGAAGCTAACTGACTGCTCGTATTATTCCACAGACTGACTGTGTATACAGTATTTCCAAATCCGATTATCTGTTTTGTGTTTCGACTAATCACTATTTCAGCAGATGACATAACCTCCCATAAAACTGCAGCTGGCACCATGAAGAAGATCCAAACAGCTCTGGCCCCTTCCCTTCTTTCTGTGTCCTTGTGAGGTTTTCAGTGTCAGAACGGCGCTGGATGCCCAAAATATCATCATAAATATGTAGGTGTGTTTCTACAAACACTTAGTTCATGGGTTTAGATGAACTTGAACTTTTAGTCTGCTGCATGTAAGAGGCCTGCCGACGAGCAGATGCCACAACGTTTTCAGGAAGAAGAAGGAAGGATAGAATTTTAATAGAATACAAGGGATTTTCTATTCCCCCGTGACCCTGAGAGAAGGATAAGCGGTTTGGATAATGGATGGACTTTCTATTCTATTCCCAAGGGAATTTGTCTTGGATGTGAAAGAATTTTGCAAAGTACACACAACCACACGCGCGCACACAAACCAGACACAATACACTACAGTTCTCATTAGTTGTGTAGATCAGACAACAATTTATCCAGATTCACGAGTTTCAAAAGAGGTATAAAGGGAAAGACGGGCTGGAGAGCATCCCGGCAGGTGATGTAAGTAAGGCTAGGAGAGAGCTAAACCAGTCGCCATCACATGCACAACACCGCTCCCATACCACCTGATGCACAGCACCACTCCCATACCACCTGATGCACAGCACCACTCCCATACCACCTGATGCACAGCACCACTCCCATACCACCTGATGCACGGCACCACTCCCATACCACCTGATGCACGGCACCACTCCCATACCACCTGATGCACGGCACCACTCCCATACCATCTGATGCACAGCACCACTCCCATACCACCTGATGCACAGCACCACTCCCATACCACCTGATGCACAGCACCACTCCCATACCACCTGATGCACGGCACCACTCCCATACCATCTGATGCACAGCACCACTCCCATACCACCTGATGCACGGCACCACTCCCATACCATCTGATGCACGGCACCACTCTTATACCACCTGATGCACGGCACCACCCCCATACCACCTGATGCACAGCACCACTCCCATACCACCTGATGCACGGCACCACTCCCATACCATCTGATGCACGGCACCACTCCCATACCACCTGATGCACGGCACCACTCCCATACCACCTGATGCACAGCACCACTCCCATACCATCTGATGCACAGCACCACTCCCATACCATCTGTACCTATGGACAGTGTGACTCTCCAGTTTACCTGACATGTATGTGTCTGGACTGCAGAGAGAAACCGGACCAGAATGGGGAGCTCATGCAAACTCCACACAAATGGACTAGGATGGAACCAAAGACCCTCTGAGGCAATACTGCCTTCCATCCATCCATCCATTCTCTGAACCGCTTATCCTGCTCTCAGGGTCGCGGGGATGCTGCAGTCTATCCCAGCAATCATTGGGTAGCAGGCGGGGAGACACCCTGGACAGGCCTCCAGGCCATCACAGGCCCCCCCCCCACACACACACACACACCTAGGGACAATTTGGTACAGCTGATTCACCTGACCTACATGTCTTTGGACTGTGGGAGGAAACTGGAGCCCCCAGAGGAAACCCACACAGACACGGGGAGAACATGCAAACTCCACAGAGGACAACCCGGGACGACCCCCAAGGTTGGACTACCCCGGGACTCCAACCCAGGACCTTCTTGCTGTGAGGCGACCATGCTAACCACTGCACCCCCGTGCCGCCTCAATACTGCCTTGACTTGTTGAAATAGACCCACAAAGACGTTTTACTGCACTCAGAAGGGACGGTGAAATGAAACTGTATGAGTCCATTTAAAATGACTTTTCGTGGTTTGAACAGAATCCCTGTGACTTAAAGATGGTGAGCAGATTGCATTATCGGCACATACGTTGGATGAATAACTAACTCCCAGATATTCTCTACATGTAGACTCATAATGCGTTTTCTTCAAACCTCAGAGTTCATTTCCTGCTCCTCATTCTGTCCGGTAGGACTACTTCCCAGTGTTCCATTTAAGTCCTCTCCAGCTGTTACCACGCGGAGGTGTTGCTCATGGGCTGTGGGACTTCTCATGGTTAGGGACACGCATAGTCTACCAGTCATGTTGCAGCAGGTCTGACACGACCTCTGTTCGCTGTAGGAGGACACATGTCGTCTACGCGGTGGCCTTCTATGAATTTTGGGCATGTCGCTGTATCAAGGGCAAATTCCTGAATGTTGATTGTGTGTTAATTCTCTGAATTACAAAGTGGATTGAAATGACCTTTAATCATTGCCTTTTATCTATGATGACACATAAAACCTCCAGTTCCCCGAATGTGTCCAGAGGACACAATGCAATTATAGCAGCTTGACTCTAATGTCCTTTAAGCTGTGGCACACAGCAGCTGAATAAAGCAGATTGTTTTCCAAGCGGGAGACTACATTTGGATATGTACTACGAGTAACACAATTAGAGAGGGTGGCCTTCACATAGGGTATGAGATGCAGCTTTGTTTTACAAACCCAGATTTATCTCCTCTCTTGAACAGTACAGGACATCTGATTAGTGCATATGGCGTGATGTCAAAGCACATCGTCTATGTTCCATATACAGTTCCCAGTTCTTGTTTGTTAGGAATTCAATAATAAACTTTATAGGCAATGACCATAATGTCTTCTTGGCCCTTGTGGGCTGTTGGTAATGGATGACTATACAGATGAATTGGCTTTGCTTTGAGAGGGCCGTTCATTGCTCCAAACGTTTGGCTGATTCATCGGAAATTCACTTGTGTAAGTGTCTTTGTTTCGTCTATCTTCTGCTCTCTGGCAGCCATGGACATTGTCACCCTAAACTAGAGTTCCAGGAACACTCTGCAGTTCTACAAATGCTCTACGCTAGGCCTGAAAATGGTCAGAAAACCCACATGATACAGCCTACGTACTTTTCATGTGTCTCTAATGCTGAAATCAATTACCCATTCCCTTTTCCTTAATTGATAAATGGATCTCTTTCATTAAAGCCTTATTTATGATGTGGTAGGGTGTGTTCAGGGTGGAGAATTTGTGTCTGTGGGCTGGCAAATATCAAAGTTGACCATCCACCTCCCCTCTTCTCAGTCCACAATGCTTCTGAATAGTGCCACCTGATAATGGTTGGTCACTTACTAAAGACACTGGAGTTGTAGTAACACTTATTATCCATAAAACTGCAAGCCACAAACTACACTACATGGCCAAGAGTTTGTGGACATCCGGGCGTCACACCCATATGTGCTTGTTGAACATCTCATTCCAAAACCATGGGCATTAACATGGAGTTGGTCCCCTTTTGCTGCTGCAACAGCCTCCACTCTTCTGGGGAGGCTTTCCACACATTCTGGAGCATGGCTGTGGATTCGCTCCCATTCAGCCACAAGAGCATCAGTGAGGTCGGACACTGATGTTGGGGAGAAGGCCTGGCTCACAGTCGGCATTCCAATTCATCCCAGACGTGTTGGATGGGGTCGGGTTCAGGGCTCTGTGCAGGCCAGTCAAGGGCTTCCACACCAAACTCAGTAAACCATGTCTTTATGGACCTCGCTTTGTACACGGGGGCACTGCCATGCCGAAACAGGAAAGGGCCTTCCCCAAACTCCTCATCAACTCCTGTGTGCAATAACCATCTCTTTTACCCGCTAGAATGGGTCCTAGATTCATGCACTTGGCTAGAAAGGGCTTGCACTGCTTGGGGGACTTACATGTGGACGGGTCACTTGCCAGCTTTGATCAATTGTGCGCCACTTGCAAACCAAACAATTCCGACTTTTTCAGGTAATTTCAACTACAGGACTCATTCTTTGGTCTTCCCTCAAATTCCACCTGCCACTGGCACAGATCACATACTCATGGCTGATCCTTCAACCAAGGGCCATGTCGCTTACCTTTATGAGCGTTTACTACCAGAAACGAATCGATTTTAGAGAAAACCAGAGCACCCGGGAGACTGAGTTACAGACTACTTTCTCCGATCAGTTCTGGGAAGAAGCCCTAAAAGCTGTTAACTCGTCCTCCTCTTGTGCCCGGCTTAGCCTATCCAGTTTAAGGTGCTTCACAGACTCCACTATAGTAATAATAATAACAACAACAATAATAATAATAATAATAACAATAATAACAATAATAATAATAATAAATTAAACTATAGTAAGGCTAAGCTTTCCAAAATGTACCCAGATCCAATCGAAGATAAATGCAATAGATGCTCACATTCTCCCTGTGCTCTAACACATATGTATGTTCTGGTTGTGCCCCAAATTATTTAGGTTATAGGAATCTTTTTTCGATGTAGTCTCCGAAATAACACAGACTCAAATTTCACCATCTCCTCACATAGCCTTTTGGAAGACCAACAGAAGACAACATCACAACCAATATTCACACTAACCTTATTGCCTTTCCCTCCCTAACTGCACACAGAAGCCTTCTCTGGCTATGGAAATCCTCTCTAGCCCATCATTTCAATCCTGGGAAAAATTATTCTGCATGAGGGGTTCCACTGACACATTTTTTGCCCCATCGGCAACCATTAACCAGTCATTTTGATCGACTGCCTGCCAGCGACGTGTCATGGTGGAGGTGTGTTGTGGTCCTGTGTGCAACATGTGTGTGCCTTGCTGCCTGTTTGCCACCAGCCCCTCTTTAAGGGGACTCATGCATGGTTAATGGGCTTATATAGCTGCTCTCGGGTGTACGTACCCTAACTGCAGGTCCCAGACTATGTTCGAGACTCTCAGCAGTACTGCAACGGTCTTGGTGCAATTAACCAGTGCTTTTATTCATTGTGTTTATTTATCTTACTTTATTTTTTTCCCTGCCTTCAGGAGTATAACTTGTGACAATGCTTGTGTGCATCTCTATTTTTGTGCTGAATTGTGGTGTTCTATTATATTTGCTTAATTTTATTTACTGTAATTTCTATCTTTATTTATACTACTATCAATCAATCAATCAAGTTGCATTTTAGATTGCGCTTCTCTAGCTGCAACCGCCACTCACATTGCTTTACATTTCTGGTCAAATCTCAATTTCACACACCTGTTATAACAGAGCACAGGCCGTTTTCTGTACAATCCCTACCCATTGCTTATGCGTAAGTAAGGCCACCCAAATGTGATTTACACCATTAACTTATTCACATGCGCATCAACACGCCACTACAGTAATTTATTCCCTGTGGAAGAGGCCTGCAGGATGGGGTGTAAGGTAGGGGGTTAAGGGGGTTTATTTATACCACTACAGTAATTTATTCCCTGTGGAAGAGGCCTGCAGGATGGGGTGTAAGGTAGGGGGTTAAGGGGGTTTATTTATACCACTACAGTAATTTATTCCCTGTGGAAGAGGCCTGCAGGATGGGGTGTAAGGTAGGGGGTTAAGGGGGTTTATTTATACCACTACAGTAATTTATTCCCTGTGGAAGAGGCCTGCAGGATGGGGTGTAAGGTAGGGGGT
>JAJHIY020002178.1:1685000-1690000 GCA_022114975.2 Lampris megalopsis
CAGCGACTGGCTACCATCTCAGCGACCGGCTGCCATCTCAGCGACCGGCTACCATCTCAGCGACTGGCTACCATCTCAGCGACCGGCTGCCATCTCAGCGACTGGCTGCCATCTCAGCGACCGGCTGCCATCTCAGCGACCGGCTGCCATCTCAGCGACTGGCTGCCATCTCAGCGACCGGCTGCCATCTCAGCGACTGGCTGCCATCTCAGCGACCGGCCTCAGCGACCGGCTGCCATCTCAGCGACCGGCCTCAGCGACTGGCTGCCATCTCAGCGACCGGCTGCCATCTCAGCGACCGGCCTCAGCGACAGTTTTTACCCCCAGGCTGTCAGAATAATGACCAGTAGGCCTCTTACATAACTTCAGTGATTTGTTATGTTGAGGGATTTCTGCTTTGTGATTTATTGTTTTTGTCTTTTTTCCATAAATGTGGTTTGAGGGCTGAGGGGCCAGGGCACATACATGTCATGACATTTGAAGGTACATGGTACTTTTTATATGTATACTACAGTGAAGGGAAACTTGAACTTGATATGTTTTCCTGTAGTCTTCTTTTCCTTTGGACCGTCATGTTTTGTCCTTTGTGTTGCTCATGCTGAGCATACCATGGTGTCACATCCCATCCAAACTCACTCAGCATATCTCTGAAACGCTAACTTGATGGTGATGTCGGATTGCATCTGGCTTTTCCCACGGTGAGCACAGCGGCACCGCCCTGCACTCGGCTGCGGTGGCTGTCTGGTGTCCAGTCAGCAGGTTCCCTGTCGGCCGAGCCAGTCTGAAGAACAGGAGGCGCCACAGTCCTTAAAACAGAACGCCCCGGGTCCTCTGTGAGCATCGATATGCTGATTTGTGTCAGCAGAATAATTGTATAACTTGTGTAACCAAAGTGAGAGCTGTGTCCGCATGCTCGGCACAAAGTCCAACATGTCCCTTGTCTCCGATTCCGTTTGTGATGCTCATGGACAGGATCTCAAGGTCATCTCACATAACAGTGAAGGTGATATACAGAGCATCCAGAAAGTATTCCCACCCCTTCACTTTCCCCACATGTTGTTATGTTACAGGTGTTATTCACACCCTTTGCTATGACACTCAAAATTGAGCTCAGGTTCATCCTGTTTCCACTGATCATCCTTGAGATGTTTCTACATCTTGATTGGAGTCCACCTCTAGTAAATTCAATGGATGGGACATGATTTGGAAAGGCACACACCTGTCTATATAAGGTCCCACTGTTGACAGTGCATGTCAGAGCAGAAACCAAGCCAGGAAGTCAAAGGAATTGTCTGTGGACCTCCGAGACAGGATTGTATCGAGGCACAGATCTGGGGAAGGGTACAAAAAAATGTCTACAGCTTTGAACGTCCTGAAGAGCACAGTGGTCTCCATCATTCGTAAATGGAGGAAGTTTGGATCCACCAGGACTCTTCCTAGAGCTGGCCGCCCAGCCAAACGGAGCAATCGGGGGAGAAGGGCCTTGGTCAGGGAGGTGACCAAGAACCTGATGGTCACTCTGACAGAGCTCCAGCGTTCCTCTGTGGAGATGGGAGAACCTTCCAGAAGGACAACCATCTCTGCAGCACTCCACCAATCAGGCCTTTATGGTAGAGTGGCCAGACGGAAGCCTCTGCTCAGTAAAAGGCACATGACAGCCCGCTTGGAGTTTGCCAGAAAGCACCTAAAGGACTCTCAGACCATGAGAAACAAGATTCTCTGGTCTGATGAAACCAAGATTGAACTCTTTGGCCTGAAGGCCAAACATCACGTCTGGAGGAAACCAGGCACCTCTCATCACCTTGCTAATACCATCCCTACAGTGAAGCATGGTGGTGGCAGCATCATGCTGTGGGGATGTTCTTCAGCGGCAGGAACTGGGAGACTAGTCAGGATCGAGGGACGGATGAATGGAGCAAAGTACAGAGAGATCCTTGATGAAAACCTGCTCCAGAGCGCTCAGGACCTCAGACTGGGGCGAAGGTTTACCTTTCAACATGACAACGACCCTAAGCACACAGCCAAGACAACGAAGGAGTGGCTTCGGGACAAGTCTGTGAATGTCCTTGAGTGGCCCGGCCAGAGCCCAGACTTGAACCCCATTGGACATCTCTGGAAAGACCTGAAAATAGCTGTGCAGCGACGCTCCCCATCTAACCTTACAGAGCTGGAGAGGATCTGCAGAGAAGAATGGGAGAAATACCCCAAATATAGGTGTGCCAAGCTTGTAGCTTCATACCCAAGAAGACTTGAGGCTGTAATCGCTGCCAAGGGGGCCTCAACCAAGTACTGAGTAAAGGGTGTGAATACTTATGTACATGCAATATTTCAGTTTTTTATTTTTAATAAATTTGCAAAAATTTCTATAAAACCTTTTTCACTTTGTCATTATGGGGTATTGTGTGGAGATTGATGAGAAAAAAAGGAATTTAATCCATTTTGGAATAAGGCTGTAACATAACAACATGTGGGGAAAGTGAAGGGGTGTGAATACTTTCCGGATGCACTGTATAAAGAACAGACTGGGGGACGAAGTACCAAGAATATTCAAACACTTTAGGGGTGTCCCATGTGGGACACAGCAGTTAAAACCCATGAGGGGTGTCCCACATGGGAGACAGCAGTTAAAACCCATGAGGGGTGTCCCACATGGGACACAGCAATTAAAACCCAGGAGGGGTGTCCCACATGGGACACAGCAGTTAAAACCCAGGAGGGGTGTCCCACATGGGACACAGCAGTTAAAACCCATGAGGGGTGTCCCACATGGGACACAGCAGTTAAAACCCAGGAGGGGTGTCCCACATGGGACACAGCAGTTAAAACCCATGAGGGGTGTCCCACATGGGACACAGCAGTTAAAACCCATGAGGGGTGTCCCACATGGGACACAGCAGTTAAAACCCATGAGGGGTGTCCCACATGGGACACAGCAGTTAAAACCCATGAGGGGTGTCCCACATGGGACACAGCAGTTAAAACCCATGAGGGGTGTCCCACATGGGACACAGCAGTTAAAACCCAGGAGGGGTGTCCCACATGGGACACAGCAGTTAAAACCCAGGAGGGGTGTCCCACATGGGACACAGCAGTTAAAACCCAGGAGGGGTGTCCCACATGGGACACAGCAGTTAAAACCCATGAGGGGTGTCCCACATGGGACACAGCAATTAAAACCCATGAGGGGTGTCCCACATGGGACACAGCAGTTAAAACCCATGAGGGGTGTCCCACATGGGAGACAGCAGTTAAAACCCATGAGGGGTGTCCCACATGGGACACAGCAGTTAAAACCCATGAGGGGTGTCCCACATGGGACACAGCAGTTAAAACCCATGAGGGGTGTCCCACATGGGACACAGCAGTTAAAACCCAGGAGGGGTGTCCCACATGGGACACAGCAGTTAAAACCCATGAGGGGTGTCCCACATGGGACACAGCAGTTAAAACCCATGAGGGGTGTCCCACATGGGACACAGCAGTTAAAACCCATGAGGGGTGTCCCACATGGGAGACAGCAGTTAAAACCCATGAGGGGTGTCCCACATGGGAGACAGCAGTTAAAACCCATGAGGGGTGTCCCACATGGGACACAGCAGTTAAAACCCAGGAGGGGTGTCCCACATGGGACACAGCAGTTAAAACCCAGGAGGGGTGTCCCACATGGGACACAGCAGTTAAAACCCAGGAGGGGTGTCCCACATGGGACACAGCAGTTAAAACCCAGGAGGGGTGTCCCACATGGGACACAGCAATTAAAACCCATGAGGGGTGTCCCACATGGGACACAGCAGTTAAAACCCATGAGGGGTGTCCCACATGGGAGACAGCAGTTAAAACCCATGAGGGGTGTCCCACATGGGACACAGCAGTTAAAACCCATGAGGGGTGTCCCACATGGGACACAGCAGTTAAAACCCATGAGGGGTGTCCCACATGGGACACAGCAAACTGTTGTGTCCCATGTGGGACCACGGTCGGTCCAAACCACGTGTTTGGACTGACAGCAAAGTAAAAACTTCTGTTTTCAGGACAACTTGCACCTTCGGATCTGTCCCGATGCTGCAAAACCCTTCTGTCAAAGCAGATTTAAACAAACCTCGAGACAGATGCCCTGGACAGTCCTGGTGTCAGGTTTAGAGAAGGTCCTGCTTGGTATGCACTGTACTAAAGTGAGGAGAAAATGTTCTAGCTAGTATTCTGAAGGACACAGGAACCTGAGAGAGACACAGGAGGAACAGATTGAGGTGTGTGTGTGTGTGTGTGTGTGTGTGTGAGTGAGTGAGTGAGTGAGTGAGTGAGTGAGTGAGTGAGTGAGTGAGTGAGTGAGTGAGTGAGTGAGTGAGAGAGAGAGAGAGAGAGAGAGAGAGAGAGAGAGAGAGAGAGAGAGAGAGAGAGAGAGAGAGAGAGAGCAAGAGAACAAGAGAGGGAGAGACTGCAAGAGGCACAAAATGAGTGAGGGAGGAAGAGAAAGGCAGGAAGAGAGAGCAAAAGAATGGAAGAAAAAAACATTTGAAAGATACACAACCTCTGACAACACGAGATGGCAGAGATCACTGGCAGAGGCTGATCCCTCTTATCATACTTGTGTTATGCAATCTCCATAATACCTCAAATACCCCCAGACATCCCAACCATGAATGGACATGCTGTGACAAAACACTGTCCATGACTTCCTGATGGACGATGACGATGTCCAGACTTGTCTTGATCGTTTTTATCAAGCTAAATGACTCACACTAAGCCAAGTGGAGAGAAGATATTTGAACCTTGCACTTGTCCGTTACTAGCTGCACATTAAAAATCTACAGAAGTTTATCCTGTTATCCAGGCGCTTCTCTTCTGACCTCTGACCTCCTTACTATAGGCTGCTCTTGATACGGATGTCAGTTAGAAACATGAAACTTAAATGACATTAAAAGTGCCACGCAAACAATGTGCTGTGTGACACTGGGCAGACCATCTGCTGGAAAGCACAACATGTAGAACATGCAGAACAT
>JAJHIY020002178.1:1695000-1757500 GCA_022114975.2 Lampris megalopsis
GCCATCTATGCGAAACTGGAAAAACCATCCCTCAACAGAGGAGGAGGTCTGCCACACCACCTATCTCCCACTTACAATGCCGTCCTTTCATCTCTACCCAGGAGACTCAAGAAGACTAGCCTCCAAGAACAACAGTCGCTCACTAACGGCTCCAACCACTCTCATGACCACTGAACAATGAAGTCATAAACTAACACCCCCAACCACCGTCGCTGCTAAACAAATGCAAATCAATAGCTCCAATGGCGACGGGCGCGGCCAAACATCGGTACACAAAAGAGCCACGCACATCTATAGCTCTGATAACGACTCCTAGAGGATAAATTCTGAGTCTCATCAGCAGCCAGTCAGACTAGCTTGGTCTAGTCAGAAAGGCACGAACTGAGGAAGCCTCTTGGATGAGAGGCGAAACGTCTTCACGGCTATATACCAAGTCCAGTTGCACTTGATTCTAATGTTATGTGAGACACACCTATAGGCTAAGCTAATGTTATGTGAGACACAGCTATAAGCTAAGATAACGTCATGTGAGACACAGCTATAAGCTAAGATAATGTTATGTGAGACACAGCTATAAGCTAAGATAATGTCATGTGAGACACAGCTATAAGCTAAGATAATGTTATGTGAGACACAGCTATAAGCTAAGATAACGTCATGTGAGACACAGCTATAAGCTAAGATAATGTTACGTGAGACACAGCTATAAGCTAAGATAATGTTATGTGAGACACAGCTATAAGCTAAGATAATGTCATGTGAGACACAGCTATAAGCTAAGCTTATGTTATGTGAGACACAGCTTTGAGCTAAGATAATGTCATGTGAGACACACCTATAAGCTAAGCTTATGTTATGTGAGACACAGCTTTGAGCTAAGATAATGTCATGTGAGACACAGCTATAAGCTAAGCTTATGTTATGTGAGACACAGCTTTGAGCTAAGATAATGTCATGTGAGACATACCTATAAGCTAAGCTTATGTTATGTGAGACAGCTTTGAGCTAAGATAATGTCATGTGAGACACAGCTATAAGCTAAGATAATGTTATGTGAGACACAGCTATAAGCTAAGATAATGTTATGTGAGACACAGCTATAAGCTAAGATAATGTCATGTGAGACACAGCTATAAGCTAAGATAATGTCATGTGAGACACAGCTATAAGCTAAGATATTGTTATGTGAGACACAGCTATAAGCTAAGATAATGTTATGTGAGACACAGCTATAAGCTAAGATAATGTCATGTGAGACACAGCTATAAGCTAAGATAATGTCATGTGAGACACAGCTATAAGCTAAGATAATGTCATGTGAGACACAGCTATAAGCTAGATAATGTTATGTGAAACACAGCTATAAGCTAAGAAAATGTTATGTGAGACACAGCTATAAGCTAAGATAATATGTGAGACACAGCTATAACCTAAGATAATGTTATGTGAGACACAGCTATAAGCTAAGATAATGTTATGAGACAGAGCTATAAGCTAGAATGTTATGTGAGACACAGCTATAAGATAATGTCATGTGAGTCACAGCTATAAGCTAAGCTAATGTTATGTGAGATACAGCTATAAGCTAAGCTTATGTTATGTGAGACACAGCTTTAAGCTAAGATAGTCATGTGAGACACAGCTATAAGCTAAGATAATGTCATGTGAGACACAGCTATAAGCTAAGATAATGTTATGTGAGACACAGCTATAAGCTAAGATAATGTTATGTGAGACACAGCTATAACCTAAGATAATGTGAGACACAGCTATAAGCTAAGATAATGTTATGTGAGACACAGCTATAACCTAAGATAATGTTATGTGAGACACAGCTATAAGCTAAGATAATGTTATGAGACAGAGCTATAAGCTAGAATGTTATGTGAGACACAGCTATAAGCTAAGCTAATATGTGAGACACAGCTTTAAGCTAAGATATTGTGAGACAGCTATAAGCTAAGATAATGTCATGTGAGACACAGCTATAAGCTAAGATAATGTTATGTGAAACACAGCTATAACCTAAGATAATGTTATGTGAGACACAGCTATAAGCTAAGATAATGTCATGTGAGACACAGCTATAAGCTAAGATAATGTCATGTGAGACACAGCTATAAGCTAAGATAATTTCATGAGACACAGCTATAAGCTAAGATAATGTCATGAGACACAGCTATAACCTAAGATAATGTCATGTGAGACACAGCTATAAGCTAAAATGTTATGTGAGACACAGCTATAAGATAATGAAATGTGAGACACAGCTATAAGCTAAGATGTTATGTGAGACACAGCTATAAGCTAAGATAATGTCATGAGACACAGCTATAAGCTAAGATGTCACGTGAGACACAGCTATAAGTTAAGGTAATGCCATATGAGACACAGCTATAAGCTAAGATAATGTTATGTGAGACACAGCTGTAAGCTAAGATAATGTCATGTGAGACACAGCTATAAGCTAAGATAATGTCATGTGAGACACAGCTGTAAGCTAAGGTAATGTCATGTGAGACACAGCTGTAAGCTAAGATGTTATGTGAGACACAGCTATAAGCTAAGATAATGTTATGTGAGACACAGCTATAAGCTAAGATAATGTTATGTGAGACACAGCTATAAGGTAAGATAATGTTATGTGAGACACAGCTATAAGCTAATGTTATGTGAGACACAGCTATAAGCTAAGATAATGTCATGTGAGACACAGCTATAAGCTAAGATAATGTCATGTGAGACACAGCTATAAGCTAAGATAATTTCATGAGACACAGCTATAAGCTAAGATAATGTCATGAGACACAGCTATAAGCTAAGATAATGTCATGTGAGACACAGCTATAAGCTAAGATAATGTCATGTGAGACACAGCTATAAGCTAAGATAATGTCATGTGAGACACAGCTATAAGCTAAGATAATGTCATGTGAGACACAGCTATAAGCTAAGATAATGTCATGTGAGACACAGCTATAAGCTAAGATAATGTTATGTGAGACACAGCTATAAGCTAAGATAATGTCATGTGAGACACAGCTATAAGCTAAGATAATGTCATGTGAGACACAGCTATAAGCTAATGTTATGTGAGACACAGCTATAAGCTAAGATAATGTCATGTGAGACACAGCTATAAGCTAAGATAATGTCATGTGAGACACAGCTATAAGCTAAGATAATTTCATGAGACACAGCTATAAGCTAAGATAATGTCATGTGAGACACAGCTATAAGCTAAGATAATGTCATGTGAGACACAGCTATAAGCCAAGATAATGTCATGTGAGACACAGCTATAAGCTAAGATAATGTCATGTGAGACACAGCTATAAGCTAAGATAATGTCATGTGAGACACAGCTATAAGCTAAGATAATGTCATGTGAGACACAGCTATAAGCTAAGATAATGTCATGTGAGACACAGCTATAAGCTAAGATAATGTCATGTGAGACACAGCTATAAGCTAAGATAATGTCATGTGAGACACAGCTATAAGCTAAGATAATGTCATGTGAGACACAGCTATAAGCTAAGATAATGTCATGTGAGACACAGCTATAAGCTAAGATAATGTGATAGAGGTAAATGAGCCATGAGTCTATGAGACATTTTGCAGCCACTCGTAATTTAAATCTGCCATTAAATCCAAATGGATTGCTGCTGGTACATTTCCTGTTATATGGAACCAGACTTGGGAAAATCACAACAGACAGACATAAGACCGTCCTCATTAATTATTTAACTGGGGGAGTCACTAATGTTAAAAAGTCACTAAAATTTATAAGAGAAAAAAAGTCATGACATTTCATGTAAATGATGATTTATTATTGAGCAACAATCTCACATCCACTGGGCAGATGTGTCCGGCTTATTCAGAGCAACACTTCACCCTGGCTCAACATCTGCAGCTGAGCGTGTCACATGACCATCAGCTCATTAACAGTCACCAGCTGCCCCCCCGGTGGCTTTCACGGTAGGTAGGCTCCATTTGTCAGTGTGGTTACAGACAATCAACTATCATACAGTAATAACAGTATTCAAACCCTGACAGTGGACACAAAAGAGCGAAGTTACTCAGCATGGCTGCTGCTCCCTAGCTCAGCTTCAGAGGCCGAGTCCGCGGCTGCTCGAAGTAACAGACGTGTCTGTATGAAAGGTGCTCTGGTGACTTGCTGACTTGTGTTCCCGTATGAGCCACGAGTTCAGTTCTCTAAGTGGTTTCACGTGAAAGTCGGGGCTGTTACCTGGATGCTGGAGGTGGACTTGATGAACATCATGAAGTGCTTCGGCATGCTAGCAAGACAACACGTTCTACCGGCGGAGGACCGCTGTCAGTCTCACTGCCACGCTCGGTGAAGAGATGTGCCTGAGAGCCTCACAAGTAAGAAACCCTGTGTAGTCACCAGCACACCAGACACTCCACTTTTTACTTCCTTTTTACTTACACAGCGAGAAACAACGAGGTCACGCTGCCACCCGGCTCTGAACCAGCACGACCAGATTCTCCTCTGGTCCACTGAACTGGCGCCACTGTCAGTCGACTTACAGACAGACGTAACTCACAAATCACTTCTGATTTTGTCTTTTTGGCAGAAAACACAATGCAGAAAAACACAAAAGTGCATCAGTATCAACCAAATGTGAACAAGTACCTACGTAGCAATACAGTTAATTAGGAGAAGGTTCTTCCTTAGGAGAAGGTCACCGGTACCCTCCACACAGATGACACACAGATTAACACGTGCACACATTATACACATTATATATGTGTGTGTGTGTGTGTGTGTGTGTATGTAATATATATATATATATATACACACACACACACACACACACATACATACATACATACACACACACACACACACACACACACACACACACACACACACACACACACACACATATATATATATAATCTATAGTAATATATATACTACGCACAAAAAGTAAGGAAATGTGTGTTTGGTAGTTTATGTCTTTGTTGTAACAATGCTTCTTGGCAGTAAATCTTATACCGGTGGAAAGCCTGTTTATTTGCCTTTTAAATGGGGCCACATGTGTAAGGAACATGCATTTGTGGGATGAGCAGCAGAGCTGAGTATGTGGGTTGCGCCCATGAAACATTTGCCAAATCTTCTCTGCCAATGCCAAACAGCTTATTTTGCTGCTAATGTTGACTCTTGTGTTGAGCTTCTGGTACCCCAGGTGCTGCCAATCAGCTGCCTGATAGAAGATTTACTGCCAAGAAGCATCGTTACACCAAAGAAATAATCTACCAAACACACATTTCCTTACTTTTTCTGCTAATTTTATATATATATATATATACATATAGTAAAATATATAGTAATATAGTTATATATATATATATATATGTAATGTATCCTAACTTAGAGAGGCTTTAGTATACGGCGGGCTGATATTGTAATGAAGCAGACATCATTCATTTGCTGCCATACTGTATTATATTATATACAGTATTATATTATATATAGTATTATATTATATTCCCTGTGGTGCATTTTGTATTTCCTGAGGAAAAAAAAAAAGTTGGAACAAATTCCAAACGTGACCAACGTGGAGTATTTTCAAAGATAGAATATAAGGTCCAGTCTGAAGGCAGCAGAGGAAATGAGAACGAGTACCTGTTAAAAAAGTGTGGCACGCAAACCCAGAATGATGGACACTGGCTGCCTATGGTGCCTCAACGAGAGTAATCCCTTCATTCATCACATTGACTACAATGTTTAATCCAGTAACCGGTGCACCTACGAAAAGACTAATTTTGCAAAGAAATTCCAAATTACCGGACAATAATTTCATGATGCAGGGCTGTTTGATGTGCCTGTAAGATTCAAACCTCTCCAGCAGGTTTCTGTCAGACTAACCTTCTTCCATCCACAGACAACATGTACCAGCACTTAGCCAGTGACCGGTGTTTCACTGTCCGTCTCTCTAGGGGGCTCACATTCAGTCTAGTCCAGGAAGTGGTCAAATAGTCCCAATTAAACTAATAAAATGGAGATTTCATCCATGCTGAAACTTTTTCCATTTCAGAAAAGCAGCCCTCTGGTGAGCGCAGCCTGTGGCTGCTGTGAGCTCACTTTAAACAGACGACCACCGTATTAATGTTGTCACTGTGGAAGGGTGGGAGGTCTGTGTGGCTTCTCCAGCTCCTTTCCTTTGCTTGCTGTCAGGCTCTTTCTGTGGATGGGATCTCTCCTGTCTTTGGCCCTGACAGTCTCAAGTCCAGTCCAGAAACAGCTACATCTCCACTTTGCTTCATCAGGTCTGATTCCAGCTCTGTTCCATCAGACAAGTCAGACCTATACAGGGCAAGCAACAGTTACCAGGACTCAGCTCTGAAGGTCAAGTCAACTGACCAAGGCCCTTCTAGTTTACTACAGCTCAGAAAAGTGTGTTGTGAGGAGATGACGAGAAGGAGGGGGTGTTTGGAAAGGAACAGTCACATCCTTTACGCTTACTGTCCATGATGCCTCAGTAAAACATCTAAAGTCTGGTTCTAGGGACATCACCACCGCGTGAAGCCCTTACACGGGTCTGTCAGTGTGTTCTCCACCTCTGTGTCCCTCCTCTCTCTCTCCTCATGGGAGCAGGGACACCTTGAGGGGTGTGGCGCTGCCAAAGTCCAAGAAGAAGTGTCCTTCCTGTTTGGGCAGGAAGGTGGTGGGGGTGACATTGTAGATGCCTGCTGGGACGTGGTCCAACTCCAGGTAGCAGAAACCACACCTGCACACACACACACACACACACACACACACACACACACACACACACACACACACACAACTTTGTTAAAAGAAACATTCAACAGCAGGGAAAGTGCTCAACAAATAAGGAGCAAAATAATCCAGTGAGTCAAGTAAATTCTTTGAGACAATACAAGCCTGTTTCATGTCATAAGCAACCATCAGCTCCATTATGACATGAAACAGACTTGTACTGTCTCATAAAGAATTTACTTGACTCACTGGATTATGTGTGTGTGTGTGTGTGTGTGTGTGTGTGTGTGTGTGTGCGTGTGTGTGTGTGGAGAGAGAGAGCGACAGATAGTGTGTGGAGAGAGTAAGTGGAGAGAGAGAGTGTGTGTATGTGTGTGTATAGAGAGAGAGAGTGTGTGTGTGTGGAGAGAGAGAGTGTGTGTATGTGTGTGTATAGAGAGAGTGTGTGTGTGGAGAGAGAGCGACAGATAGAGTGTGTGGAGAGAGTAAGTGCAGAGAGAGTGTGTGTATGTGTGTGTATAGAGAGAGAGTGTGTGTGTGTGGAGAGAGAGAGTGTGTGTATGTGTGTGTATAGAGAGAGAGTGTGTGTGTGTGTGGAGAGAGAGCAACAGATAGTGTGGAGAGAGTAAGTGCAGAGAGAGAGTATGTATATGTGTGTGTGTATAGAGAGAGAGTGTGTGTGTGTGGAGAGAGTGTGTGGAGAGAGAGTGTGTGCATGTGTGTGTGGAGAGAGAGAGCGACAGATAGAGTGTGTGGAGAGAGTGTGTGGAAGAGAGTGTGTGTGTGTGTGTGTGTGTGTGTGGAGAGAGAGAGCGACAGATAGAGTGTGTGGCGAGAGTAAGTGGAGAGAGAGAGTGTGTGTGTGTGGAGAGAGTGTGTGGAAGAGAGAGAGAGAGAGAGAGAGTGTGTGTGTGTGTGTGTGTGTGGAGAGTGTGTGGAAGAGAGAGAGAGAGAGAGAGAGAGAGAGTGTGTGTGTGTGTGTGTGTGTGGAAGAGAGTGTGTGCGTGTGTGTGTGTGTGTGTGGAGAGTGTGTGGAAGAGAGTGTGTGGAAGAGAGTGTGTGTGCGTGTGTGTGTGGAGAGAGAGTGTGTGGAGAGAGAGAGTGTGTGGAGAGAAAAGAGAGAGAGTGTGTGGAGAGAGTGTGGGAGAGAGAAGACAGGAGAGGAAGAGACCTTTGACCTTAACCAAGCCTTTAATGTTCCAATTCTTCAGTCACATCAAGATAACAACATTAACACAAATACCCATATACACATAGTGGACAAACACAACAATCACCACACACGGTAAAAACAAAAGGATACACACCTTCCCCTATTTTCCCTATTTTCAGAAATGAAGAAGAAGCACTTGGTTTTCTACCGTGCACAGCACCTCCCCATGTCCCCACATAGAAAGAAATCCTTCCAAGTGTGAACTAAGTTTGAAAAACATGAAGTCAATGTTCAGCCGAGCCGCCACTAGACCCCTGAACATGAGCATGGCGTCTGTGGCCCCTGTGCCTTTCATCTTGTTCCGTCCGCTAAGCCAAATGCTCATTTTCACCTGACCTATCAGAACATTAACCGAGGTGACACGTCTGCACTGTGCTGCCGTGTACCTCGGACCAAAGACAAACAGGCTGTCTTCAAGACCCTCTCCTAAACCTCTGAGCCCCTGCTGCAGGACAGAGAAAAGAGGGCCCAACCTGGGACATCTGAGACATAAGTGCCACATGGCCAAATGTGTGCCACATGTCTGTTCGTAACCACAGCCCCGTGTACCACCGTCCACTGTAGATCCGCAGTGCGTTTCTCTATGGGGGGTTTGTACAGGGACCTCCAGCTGCCCCTGGGGGATGAGCCTGGTGCCAACACACTCAACCACCTCGACTCCTGCACGCCAGCTAGTGATGTACTGTTGAGAACCTTTACAGCGACTGCGTACAAGGCCTTCTGTGATGTACTTAAGAAGTCATGTAGTTCTGGTGTTTTGAAGGATAGAATGGCCGGCCCCCTTCACTTCCTCCTGCTCCTCCACTGCTGCACGGATTGACAAAGATGGAAAAACAGGCCGCATAGCTGGCTGATCCTCTCCACACTCTGCTCCTAGTGCGTCTCTGAAGAAGCCAGGAAGTGCACTGATCACTTCCTCCAACAACCTCTCCATCAAACGAAGAGATTTAAAGCCAGTCTCTTGGCTCAAAATGCCAGCCGTCTTCCACTATCCCCCTGATCTGAGACACACTAACTTCGTAAGTCCAGCTCTTATGAGGGATCTCTGTACACTTACGGAGCTGAGCATCCTGCAGCGTATCAGTTGGTTATGGAACAGTGGTTCCTCCCCTACACTGCCATAGAGCTGGGAGTAGTCTCTGTTGGTGCATAAGACCGTTCCCCAAGCGCGGAGGACAGATTGATAGCAGGGTGTTGTCGTGAACTCCATGCCAGCCAGGTCCAGAAGGAACAAGTGTTTGTCATAGTTCAGGTTCATAACCCTCCAAAGCAACACAGATGCTGTTTCACTCCAAAGTCACTGGTCATGGTATAAAAGGTGCTGCACAGTATGAAGGCGAAAAGCCATGATATGATTATGGAGGTCAATCAGGCCCTGGCCTCCTTCTAGCACTGGTAGGAACAGTACAGCAGACTTGGTCCAGTGAAAGCCTCCCCAGAAGTCCACCAGCGAATTCTGTACTTCCCGTATGAGCGTGTCCGGAGGTTCTACAACTGTAAACCGGTGCCAGAACATCAAGGCAATCAAGTTGTTAACAATCAAGACTCTCCCCCTATATGACAACTGAGGCTGGATCCAAGTCCATCTAGACAATCAGGCACTGACCTTTTCAATTAAACCCTCCCAGTTTTTGCTCAGAAAGCAGTCACTGCCCAAAAAGACACCTAGGCATTTTATCCCTTCTGTATTCCACTGCAGCCCCGCTGGTAATGTCGGCTTTTCTTTATTGTTCCACTCCCCCAGCAAGAGACCCTCAGATTTTGATCAATTGACTTTTGCAGAGGAAGCTTGTTCGTATAAGGCCAATTTCTGCTTGAGAATTTGTAGATCGTTTTGAGTTGTTATGAAAACCATGAAATCGTCAGCGTATGCTGATAAGCTAACTGCAGTAGTGATGTTCCCTGAAAAGGTTAGTCCTGGGAGCCCCTGCCTGAGCTGAAATAAAAGCGGTTCAATGACCAGGGAGAACAGCATTCCAGATAAGGGACAGCCCTGTCTTATACCTCTCTTAACAGAGACAGGTCGGCTGAGTCCACCTCCTACCTTCAACAGAACACTGGCTCCAGAATACAACAACTTGATCCAATTAATAAATTTATCCCCAAAACCAAAACCTTCAAGTGTTTTGAACAGATAGCAATGATCAATCCTGTCAAAAGCCTTTTCTTGATCTAAGGAAAGCAGGTCAACATCCAGCTCCTGGAGCTTAGATATGGCAATAATGCCATATCAAAAAAAGATTATCCTTAATTGTACGGTCAGGAACACAGTACGTCTGGCTGTAATGTACAACTGTGTCCATACACTGTTTGAGTCTATTTGAAAGACATTTTGCAATTATCTTATAATCAGTACACAACAATGAAACTGGTCTCCAGTTTTTCAGTAGGCCAAGATCTCCCTTTTTTGGTAGCAGTGTCAGGACAGCCCTTCTACAACTCAAAGGTAGAGTTCCAGAGTTCAAACATTCTTTAAAAACATTGTGTAAGTCTCCTCCAATTAGAGTCCAGAACGTCTTGTAGAACTCTGAAGGAAGTCCATCAACTCCAGAGGCTTTGCCACAGCTGAGCTGCTGAACTGCCGCAGACATCTCGTCAAAGGAGATGGGGGACTCCAGCGAGGTCACCTGTGTTTCACCCAGCTGAGGCAGTCCCTCCAGTATCTCCTCCACACAGTCAGAGTCACAGGTCTCCACACTGAACAGGCTGCTGTAAAAGTCTATGGCCAACTTCCTCATCTCTGATGGATCAGTTGTTATTGCCCCCACTGGGAAGTTTGAGATGCATCATCACATTGTTCTTTCTAATTTTTCTTTCGAGTTTAAAGAAAAAAGAAATTGGAGCATCCATGTCTCTGATGGTGGCAATTCGGGTTCTGATTAAAGCACCCTTTGCTTTCTCATGTAGGAACCTACTTAAAGCCTTCCTCCTACTTTCCCAGGTGCTGCTGTTGCCATCATGTCCAATAATTACTTCGTCTTCTAAGATCCTAAGTTCCCTCTCTAATTCGTCAAGACAGTTTTTCTCCATACCGAGTGTGTCGTTTGTATTGCTGACATAATTTGTGTTTTTCCTATCTCCCACCATCGAGCTAAGCTCTCAAAATCTTTCTTCCTCAGCCTCTAATGACTCCAGAAGTCAGAGAAGAACTGACAGAAGGCTTTATCCTGCGTTAGCCACACATTGAAGTGCCAGTAGGAACAGTGTCGAAATTGAACTTGTAAGGAAAAGTCTGCCACTACTAAATGGTGATCTGAAAATCCCACAGGTGATATCGTGGACTTAATCAACCTGTTGCCATATGTTTGATTGAGGTAAATCCTGTCCAACCTGGCTGCCCTCACACTACCCTCGGCAGCTTTTACCCATGTGTACTGCCTAACTGTTGGATTAAGTGTCCTCCAAACATCTGTAAGGTCGTTTCCTGCAACCACAGTGGACAGAAAAGAAGCTGACGGTGGATGGGGTTCTTCTGAGTTTCTGTCAACTGTAGGGTGTGTAGTGCAATTCCAGTCTCCTCCCACCACTATGATTCAGCCACTATTAAATTGTTTGTTTATCCCTCAGTTTGCTAAACAATCTCAAGCGATCAGTGCCTGTATTATAAGCATACACATTTAAAAAAACAAAAGGTATTTCTCGGATTGTTGCCTGAACTACTTGAATTCTGCCCTGCTCCACTTCACATGTCAAAACATTTATTAAAAGGTGGCGCTGCAAGAAAAGAACAGCTACGCCTGCACTAAAGTTGGTACCATGGCTCAAAAAAGCCTGGCCTGCCTAACTCATTCCCCACTCTATCTCGTTGTCTACAGAGCTGTGTGTTTCCTGTAGGAAGAGCACATCTATGTTCTTAGCTCTACTCAGCTCAGCTACCACACCTTGCTTAACTCTATCCCGTCCTCCATTAATATTTAGACTCCCTACCCGCAAACTGTCCATTAAAAGAAGAGAGAAAATGAAGGATGAGAGACAGTGAAATCTTTCCAAGACAGAAAAAAAACACCTTTTGTGTATCACATATATTTCAGTTTTGAACATTTAAAGGAACCTTTCCTCGCCTTTCTTTCCTAAGTTTCATCAGAATCTTCTTTAGACGAAACCTCTTCTATTTACTGAGCTCTTCATATCCAGCCATTTTTCTAATCTTCATAACAGAGGTAACAAACCTGTCCACATCTGAGAAGAAATCTGATACTTCCACAGACTGTCTGCCATAGGTTTCGTCAAGGAAATCATTAATCTCCTTTAATGAATATGACTGCTGATCGCCTTGCGACACAATATCAGTAAACTGAGATAGGCCATCATCCTCTAACATGTCCTCATCTTCATTTCCAGCGTTTTCAGTGTGACTCACCTGTTGCAGAGACCTGACTCTCAGCCTCGGCTGGGTGACTGTCTCCCGCTGGTTCTGTCTGTCCTTCGTCTCTGCATACATCCACATCCTGTGCTTCAGTACCACTCAGATTACCATCATTTACAGTATTGCCGTCCTGCTCAGTTGTTACATTTCCCTCCATACCAGGTTGGGGATCACCGTTTGCGGTATCTCCCGCTGCCTGCTGCGCTGTTTGCGGCCTACCGCCCTCAGCGGCGCCCCCAGGCTGTGGCTCGCCTGAACTGCTGCACGCTGTGGGCTCCCTGTGCGGGCAGGATGAACGTTTTGGCCGACATCGCCGCACTCAAAACATTTCATGCTGCCAGAACTTGCGTACAGAGTGTAGAAGCCGTGTTCGTATTTGACCTTAAACGACACTTGTAGATGTTCTGAGGGGTCATTTAAATACATGAAGGCCTGCCTCCGCAGGGAGTTAACATGCTGCAGTCTGGCGTCGCCACAACCCAGACGGACTGTTCTGAACCCGCCAGCAAACTTCCCGAAACCACTCAGTTCTTTCTCAATGAGCTCGTTCGGGATAAACGTAGGTACACCTGAGACGGTAACACGTGTCGACGGCACAAACAATGGCGAGACGGCTACAAACAAATTGTCCAGCACCAGGCCTCTCTCCACCAACAGGTGGACTAAACGCGCCTCTCGGAGAAAAGCCACCACGGCTTTATTCATTCGAGAGCCGTAGGTGATGTTCTCATAGCTGACCTGTTCTCCTGCAGCCAGGAGAACCTGTTCCACAGTGTACCGCGAGTCAACCACGACTCTAACCCCGTGTCTGATAGACAGGGGAGACGAGCCCTCACCAGGGAGGGGCACCATACTGCACACCACCAAACTCCCACCAGCTACTCCAGTCACTTTCCAACCACCAGCAACGAAGTAAAATTAAACTTCTCTCACCTCGCCATGTAGAGAAGAAAAGAAAAGAGAAAGCAGTAGAAACCCAGTGAATTAAGCCAAAAAACACACTCAAGCTCATTCAACACTCTCACTCACGCTGACGCACCCAACCTTCCCACATGCAGTGCAGAGAGAGAGAGAGAGAGAGAGAGAGAGAGAGAGAGAGAGAGAGAGAGAGAGAGAGAGAGAGAGAGAGAGAGAGAGAGAGAGAAAGAGGGGGAGAGAGAGAGAGAGAGAGCGCGTGTGGAGAGAAGAGAATTTTAAAACAAGTCTTTATTTAACAGAAAAAATTAACAAAAAACAGACTTGAAATCTTTCTAAACATATAAACAATACTTGTCAAATTACAAACACTCAATATGCATCTTTTAACAATCCCAAAAAACAATCATTCAACAACAACTCACAACAAAAAAAAGGAGAGACAAGAGAGAGAGAGTGGAGACCCTGTTTATCTCAGTGATGCAGCCAATGCTGTGATGACCAGTTTAACTTGTACTGTGAGAACATGGAGACTTGTGCTAAGTGACTTGTACTGTGAGACCATGAAAACTTGTGTGCTAACTGACTTGTACTGTGAGACCATGAAGACTTGTGTGCTAACTGACTTGTACTGTGAGACCATGAAGACTTGTGTGCTAACTGACTTGTACTGTGAGACCATGAATACTTGTGTGCTAACTGACTTGTACTGTGAGACCATGAAGACTTGTGTGCTAACTGACTTGTACTGTGAGACCATGAAGACTTGTGTGCTAACTGACTTGTTCTGAGACCATGAAGACTTGTGTGCTAACTGACTTGTACTGTGAGACCATGAAGACTTGTGTGCTAACTGACTTGTTCTGTGAGACCATGAAGACTTGTGCTAACTGACTTGTACTGTGAGACCATGAAGGCTTGTGTGCTAACTGACTTGTACTGTGAGACCATGAACACTTGTGTGCCAAGTGACTTGTACTGTGAGACCATGAAGACTTCTGTGCTAACTGACTTGTACTGTGAGACCATGAAGACTTGTGTGCTAAGTGACTCGTGTCGACTCACATGCTGCACATCTACAGGAAGGACGTCCCACAGACACATGACCACTGCACCACAACACGGCAGTGAAAGTGACATGCGTGACTTTAGATCATATGACAGACCGTCAAGCTAAATCTAGTCTTCATTCTGCCATGACAACTATTGCTGGGAGGTACACCGATGATGATGATGATGGATTCATCTCCAACATGTCAGTTCCCCTCAGGAAGAGTTCATTATTCCACAGCAAGAACTCCGGCAGTCTGGATGAAGAATCGGTTCAATATTTTTATTTTTTTGTGTGGACCCGAGCCGTCCCGGTTGCTGTTCCGCCCCCTCTGCTGATCCGGGGAGGACTGCAGGCTACCAAATGTCTCCTCCGATACATGTGGAGTCACCAGCTGCTTCTTTTCACCTGAAAGTGAGGAGTTTCACCAGGGGGACGTAGCACGTGGGAGGATCACGCTATTCCCCCCCAGTTCCCCCTCCCCTCCTCCAAACAGGCACTCCGACCAACCAGAGGAGGTGCTAGTGCAGCAACCATGACACATACCCACATCCGGCTTCCCACCTGCAGACACGGCCAATTATGTCAGTACGGATGCCCAACCAAGCTGGAGGTAACATGGGGATTTGAACCAGCGATCCCCGTGTTGGTAGGCAATTGAATATACCGCCACGCTAACCGGGCGCCCAGGGTCAATATTTTTAACCTAAATGTTGTCGGGCATCTAAAATCAAACTTCAGCAGTTGCTTCGGTATAGAGAAACTTAGGACTTCTCATTGGGCTTCAACATCATTGCTTCAATGGAGCAATGATGACTTTAAAAACCAAGACCCTCCAACAAGGAGCTCACAGTACAGCCCCATAGAAAGAGTCATCACCAACCATGCTTACCTTCAAGTAAAAACCAAGACTCTCCACCAAGGAGCTCACAGTACAGCCCTGTAGGAAGAGTCGTCACCAACCATGCTTACCTTAAAGTAAAAACCAAGAATCTCCACCTAGGAGCTCACAGTAGAGCCCCATAGAAAGAGTCATCACCAACTATGCTTACCTTCAAGTAAAAACCAAGACTCTCCACCTAGGAGCTCACAGTACAGCCCCATAGAAAGAGCAGTCGCCAACCATGCTTACCTTCAAGTAAAAACGAAGACTCTCCACCAAGGAGCTCACAGTACAGCCCCGTAGAAAGAGTCGTCACCAACCATGCTTACCTTCAAGTAAAAACGAAGACTCTCCACCAAGGAGCTCACAGTACAGCCCCATAGAAAGAACAGTCGCCAACCATGCATACCTTCAAGTAAAAACCAAGACTCTCCACCAAGGAGCTCATAGTACAGCCCCGTAGAAAGAGTCGTCACCAACCATGCTTACCTTCAAGTAAAAACCAAGAATCTCCACCTAGGAGCTCACAGTACAGCCCCATAGAAAGAGCAGTCGCCAACCATGCTTACTTTCAAGTAAAAACCAAGACTCTCCACCAAAGAGCTCACAGTACAGCCCCATAGAAAGAGCAGTCACCAACCATGCTTACTTTCAAGTAAAAACCAAGAATCTCCACCAAGGAGCTCACAGTACAGCCCCGTAGAAAGAGTCGTCACCAACCATGCTTACCTTCAAGTAAAAACCAAGAATCTCCACCAAGGAGATCACAGTACAGCCCCATGGAAAGAGCAGTCACCAACCATGCTTCCCTTCAAGTAAAAATTACTTAAAATAATTTTCCAGTTTTGCAAATCTTTTTTCTTTGATAAATCCATGCCAGACAGTAGTGAACACTAGGGGACTGCAGGACTTCCTGCTCTCAGGTGCAGAACTTTACAGATAGTTGGGATGTAAGATGTCAACTGGAAAACACTTCCAAATAAAACTGGATTTTGCTTCGGTTGAAAACATATGAAATAAATAAATATAGCCTCTGAGGTTTTGTTGGTCTAGTCACTCCTGAAACCTTTGTTAAATAAAGAAAATATAAAATAAACATCAGTTTTAGTAAATATGAAACACAGACCACGGGCCGAGCTCCTTCTTCTGAATGCAGAACTCTGGAGTTTGGCAAGGTTTACGTTGTTTTAATCACTACCATTAAGAAAACCTGGCTGATATTCACTAGTCATGAACACTTCACAAGGACTCGGCTCAACACCAAACTAATCCAAACATTTTACCAATGATGGAGCTCTCAGTCCATGGCTAACCAGTCCATAGTGCTTCTCCGCTATTCCGTGGCCATTCCGTGGGTTTGGTAAAACCGGCCTTCGGGAAAACAAGGTAATTCACCCGAGAGGCCAGTGTTAGGTGGGAGGTTGAGACAGTTACAGAGAGAGGCAGTTCTAAAGCATACCTGTAGTCACCACTGCTCTTCTTATGCAAGCCTGCAGGACCTGGTTCTCCAACCGTAGATACAGTCACCATCTCAAACCCTACACTGTACTGTCTACAGAGACAGAGAACAAACAGTTAGCGTATTATTGTATTCTGACACCCGTACGTGTAAAAAAAAAAAAACGTGAGTGTATTAAAAAAATTGGAAGTCGAAATGAAAGACTTTATTTTGTCATTGTATTCTTACAATGAATGTGTTCTCAGCATTTAACCCATCCTATTGTATAGGAGCAGTGGGCAGCTGCAGCACCTGGGGACCAACTCCAGTTCTTCTTTCCACTGCCTTGCTCAGGGGCATAGGCAGGAGTATTAACCCTTACATGCATGTCTTTTTGATGGTGGGAGGAAACCAGAGCACCCGGAGGAAACCCACACAGACACGGGGAGAACATGCAAACTCCACACAGAAAAGACCTGGGATGGCCTGGGGTTCGAATGCAGGACCTTCTTGCTGTGAGGCAACAGTGCTAACCACTGGACCACCGTGCCGATAATTCTGCACGTTTTATCTTCGAAGGGATATGGACATTATTACATTCCACCAAACTTTCCCTGCTACATTTTCCTGCTAAACCAGCTCTTACCCACCCATACCTGGATCCACGGAGCTCGATGAGCAGAGGCCCTGGGCGCTCCAGGTTGAACTGGTAGGTGGGGTTGCGTTTGTACGAGTCCTTGTAATTGCTGCAGCCTCCAGCGCTCAGCCCCTTCCATTGGCCATTTATCTGGGAAGAGAAGGAAAGAAGCGGGGTGAACTGGACTTTTCTGACTCTGTCTGACAAAGTTGATTTGGTGTAGTGATTGTGGTGTGGGTTAGACTGAGGGTAAACGTGTTGTAAAAGAACATCTCGTCTCAGCTTCTCTCAAGTCTACCCAGAGAGTTTAGTTGGCTACACCGGCGTGTCATCTTTCTACTCATTTTATTTTCTACATATTTTATTGGTCTAAAACACTGGACTCCAGGTAAAAACCATGTAAAAAGGTTGACTACCCCTTTAATGAGGCCACAAACTATGACAATGACCAGCTTAAGTGCTTTGCTCAAGGGCTCATTTGGAGTATGGAAAGAAAGAGGAAGAGGGAAAAAGAAAGTAGGACAACTATTGTCCTCCGATACATGTGGAGTCATCAGCCACTTCTTTTCACCTGACAGTGAGGAGTTTCACCAGGGGAATGTAGCATGTGGGAGGATCACGCTATTCCCCACAGTTCCCCCTCCCCCTTGAACAGGCACCCTGACCGATCAGAGGAGGCGCTAGTGCAGCGACCAGGACACATACCCACATCCGGGTTCCCACCCGCAGACATGGCCAATTGTGTTTGTAGGGATGCCTGACCAAGCCGGAGGTAATATGGGGATTCGAACCGGGATCCCCATGTTGGTAGGCAACGGAATAGACCACTACACTACCCAGATGCCTCTGCCATTCAATTTCAAGTGTCTACAGTGATGACAGTGACCTAAAACATGTCTGCACCGAGCGTTTTCAGTGTTTCCTAGCCAACATGCTGGACCCTGGAAACATGGTACAGTTCACTTCCGTCAGGTTCCAGCAAGAGAAACTGACTGTTGGTGAATGTAAAGATGAGCTCATGGTAGCTGCAGGACAGCCGACACTACTGCTGGACAGGGAAGCAAGTACAGGAAAGAGATTGTTTCACATTTTGATGCTGACAGGGACAAGGCTGATGTATTGAGAGGTCTAATTAATGGGTTTGAAAGCAGGTATGAATCCCTTAAGTCAATTTTTGATCCTTCAACTTGGCCTCAAGAAATGCAAGACCTCCACAGTTTTGGCAACACAACACTTACTAACATCCTCCAGAAATAGGCCAGCTTGTCTGTTGACAGAGACTCCACTGTAAGAGAATGGATGTGTTTAAAACAAGCAGGAGAACATCTGGCAGCCTCCTCTGTGTATGACTTGGTCAACACTGAAGGTAAGTCATCCAGATAGTTACTCCAACATTCATTAAGTCCTTCTGTTGTCCCTGACACTGCCCTGAGCAGTGCTGCATGTGAGAGGGGATTTTCACATCTCAATATAATAAAAAGAAAGTACAGATCCCGCCTGTCAGACTCTCGCCTCTCATCCCTGATGCACATCCACTTTTCTAAGATGACAACAGAGACTTCTGACCCGAAGACAGCTGTTGACTTGTGGATGCAAACAGCTAATCCAGACTCAACCAGGGAGACAACAGTAGGCCTACATCTTCATCTGCCATGTTTGAAAGAGAGGAAGACGGGGAGGAGAGCAGTCAGGAGGGTAGTGATGACATCAGCTTGTAGAATAACTGTGCTGTGTAAGGCTGAGTACCAAGCAACATCTCCATGCTCCCTTGAGAACCAGACCAAAAATGTTATGTGCACCCCTTTATATATAGTTAGCATGCAGAGGTATGAGCAGAGTCGATTCGAGCAGTTATTATGCTAGCATCTCAGTGCTGAAGTTCTTGGTTCAAATCCCAGTATTGCTTTCACTCCACGGGGAACATTAATGGCAGTTTTCTCGGTTGTGGAGCTGGTAGGGCTAATGTGTCCCGACTACTTCAGATGGTGCAGCACATCTGAAGCAGCAGGGATATCTGGGAGGAAACAGTGTGTACCCACAATCTGCAGTTTATAGGTGAAAAAGAGCAGAAACCAACTTCTTGTATATCAGAACATGGACATGGTAATCTACATCCACCAAACCATCACTGGAGGTCTGTACTGGTGAGACCTCAACAGCATGGGGTATTGGAAAATATGAGCAGAGATATGTGCGTACATGAAGATGCACATTTTTTGGTATCACATTATTAAATGACAACATAAAAACTAATCCCATCTCGAACAGAATGAGTAACTTACCCTTTTGGTGTGAGTGAAAGGCGTTGGAATCTTGGAGAAGGAGAATTTACATCCAGAGTAAACCTGCAGACGGAGGCAAACGTCATCGTCATTATTATTCATAATCGTCAATGCACTGATTCAATTCAGTTCAATTTGTTCTATCCACTTTGAAACAGTGGTGTGCAAAACATGAACTAAACAAGACCCTGGGTCTTTCAGTTATCTTAATTACTTTAAGGTAATTAAAATGATTAATTCACAGTAACAATTCTGGAGATTTGTGCGCAAAAACCTCATATTTGATACTTTCTATTGCTGCTGAATGTAAGACAATAGCTAATCAAGAAACATCTCAACACAGGCACTTTTGCAGCCGCTCATTTTAATGGTCACTGTCAGGCAGGACTTCCTTACAGAAACCACACAGTGCTTAAGGTCTCGTACCAGCTAGAACACCAACAGATACAACGTCAGTATCTAAAATGAAGGCTGAAGGGGTGTCCGGGTGACGTGGCGGTCTAGTCTGTTGGGAAACAGAATAGACTGCCACGCCATGTTTAGAACAGTAAAAACAATACTGTAGAATAAAAGAATCCTTAACAATTAATATCTTTAAACCGAAAGACACGTGTTGCACTGCTATGCCAACACCGCAGAAATGTCTGGCTGACTCCTTCCCGAGGCATCGCCCTCTACCGCTGAAAAATGTACTGTACACTTCCAGGAAGTGGGTCAGTTTAGCTGTTAAGGGTAACTTTCTTTTACAAAATGCTCTCTTAAAGCTGGAGGCTAACTAGGGAAACAGAGGATTTGGACATCCCCACTGATACCCCTATCCTCTAACCCAGACTTCCCCCTGGTCCAGAGCAAAACTCTTATCTATGTCTGGTCTGGTGAAGGCACTGAGACACTGGGAGAAATCGTAGACAGAGGTTTAACCTTGACTTTTGATCAGCTACAAAATAGGCACAAAATCTTGGCCACCCATTTTTTTAAGGTACCAACAGTTATGCAACTATGGTGTATCCACTCTCAAACAGTCTCAGTACTGTGGTGCAACCTCCTCTTTAGAACAGCCATCCATCCCTCTATTATCCGAACCGCTTATCCTGCTCTCAGGGTTGCGGGGATGCTGGAGCCTATCCCAGCAGTCATTGGGCAGCAGGCGGGGGAGACACCCTGGACAGGCCGCCAGGCCATCTCAGGGCCCACACACACGCGCGCACACACACACACACACACACACACACACACACACACACACACACACACACACACAGATGATTCACCTGACCTACATGTCTTTGGTAGGGGTCCTTGGTAGGGGTCTTTGTCTTTGGTAGTGTCTGCCATGCAGAACTGCTCGAATGTGAAATGAAGAGTGGTGTATTTCAAATAGTTACGGAGAGGACAGGGAAGGAGGAGAGGAGAGAAAAGGAGAGAAAAGGAGAGAAGAGAGTGGAGCAAAGGAGATGAAAGAAAAAAGAGAGGAGAGGAAAAGAAAGGAAAGGAAAGCAGGAAACGAGAAAAAGGCGAGGTCAGATTATGTGAACGGTGAGGAGGAATGAAGGTGAAAGGAAGAGAGAGCAGAGAAGAAGTGGAGAGCAAGAGGAGACTCAGATGTGTGTGTGTGTGTGTGTGTGTGTGTGTGTGTGTGTGTTACCCGTAGTGTGTAGTTGATGGTGTTCTGTTTCTCATACTGGGAGACCACCAGTGTGAAGGTGTGTGTCCCCGCGCTGGTCAGCTTCATCTTGGTCAGGTAGTGTGGGCTGTTGATACGAATGCCATCGATGTATGGAGGAGGGTCCGCTGTGTGTGCAGATGGGTGGAGATGGGGCATGTCAGACTTTATTTCAACACTAGTTGTGATGTGCAGAACATGGTTTAACACAAAGCTCTGCTGCCAAGTTCTTTATGGAAAACCTCACAGACACAAAACAAGTCAGTCTTAGTCACTGAGAAACTCAACAACAGTTTACAGGTGTGTGTGTGTGTGTGTGTGTGTGGACATACATATGGCAGTACCAGGCATTACCAGGGGAAGAAAAAACAAATGATGCAAAACGTGCCTGGATAGTAAACTTTCTTTCCCTCTGTCTTGTAAACAACCAGCGTGATAAACTCCCGATTCTGTGCAAAGTCGTCCTGCACAAAACAAACACACAAACAAACAAACAAAATAAATAAATAAATAATAAAAAATATTTTAAAACAGAAGAAAATGTCGGTAAATGAACCCAAGTGTTAAAATAACTGATGACACACAGTGTGTAAAGGGTGACAACACATTTTCCTCCTGAATGATTCTGAACAGCTACCTGAATGCTAACTGTGATGAACTGCTGTATGCACCACATCTGTACCACATCTGGAACACATCTGTACCTCGTCTGTAACACATCTGTACCACATATGTAACGCGTCTGTACCACATCTGTAACACACCCATACCATGTCTGTAACACATCTGTACGACATCTGTAACGCGTCTGTACCACATCTATACCACGTCTGTACGTCTAACACATCTGTACCACATGTATAACACGACTGTGCCACATCTGTTTCACGTGTGCCACATCTGTAACACACCTGTAACACATCTATACCACGTCTGTAACATGTCTGTACCACATCTGTACTCTGTCTGTAATATCTACTACTACTACTTTTGCCTGCTCCCGTTAGGGGTCACCACAGAGGATCATCCGTTTCCATCTCTTCCTGTCCTCTGCATCTTCCTCTGTCACACCAGCCACCTGCATGTCCTCCCTCACCACATCCATACACCTCCTCTTTTGTCTTCCTCTTCTCCTCTTCCCTGGCAGCTCCATATTCAGCATCCTTCTCCCAATATACCCAGCATCTCTCCTCCACACATGTCCAAACCATTTCCATCTTGCCTCTCTTGCTTTGTCTCCAAACTGTCCAACCTGAGCTGTCCCTCTAATATACTTGTTCCTAATCCTGTCCTTCTTCATCACTCCCAATGAAAATCTTATCATCTTCAACTCTGCCTCCACCAGCTCCACCTCCTGTCTTTTCATTAGTGCCACTGTCTCCAAACCATACAACATAGCTGGTCTCACAACCATCTTGTAAACCTTCCCTTTAACTCTTGCTGGTACCCTTCTGTCACAAATCACTCCTGACACTCTTCTCCACCCACTCCACCCGGCCTGCACTCTCTTCTTCACCTCTCTTCTGCACTCCCCATTACTTTGAACAGTTGACCCCAAGTATTTAAACTTATACACCCTCATCACCTCTACTCCTTGCATCCTCACCATTCCACTGTCCTCCCTCTCATTCATGCATATGTATTCCGACTTGCTCCTACTGACTTTCATTCCTCTTCTCTCCAGTGCATACCTCCACCTCTCCAGGCTCTCCTCCACCTGCACCCTACTCTCACTACACATCACAATGTCATCCACGAACATCATCGTCCACGGAGACTCCTGCCTGATCTCACCAATCAACCTGTCCATCACCATTGCAAACAATAGTCTACTATCTATACACATGTAATACAGTCTACTATCTATACAGATGTAATACAGTCTATCCATACACATGTAATACAGTCTACTATCTATACATGTGTAATACAGTCTACCATCTATAAACATGTAATAGTCTACTATCTATACATGTAATACAGTCTACTATCTCTACACGTGTAATACCGTCTACTATCTATACACATGTAATACAGTCTACCATCTATACATGTGTAATAGTCTACTATCTATACAGATGTAATACAGTCTACCATCTATAAACATGTAATAGTCTACTATCTATACATGTAATACAGTCTACTATCTCTACACGTGTAATACCGTCTACTATCTATACACATGTAATACAGTCTACTATCTATACATGTGTAATAGTCTACTATCTATACAGATGTAATACAGTCTACCATCTATAAACATGTAATAGTCTACTATCTATACATGTAATACAGTCTACTATCTCTACACGTGTAATACCGTCTACTATCTATACACATGTAATACAGTCTACTATCTATACATGTGTAATAGTCTACTATCTATACAGATGTAATACAGTCTATCCATACACATGTAATACAGTCTACAATCAATACACATGTAATACAGTCTACTATCTATACATGTGTAATACAGTCTACCATCTATACACATGTAATACAGTCTACCATCTATACACATGTAATACAGTCTACTATATACACACATGTAATAGAGGGTCTTCTGTCTAGCACGTTTGGCCCTGTCCCTTCGCTCCATGAACCGTGTGTCAGTATGTGCTGTGTAACTGTAGCTGTGCTTTGTGTCAGTATGTGGTGTGTAACTGTAGCTGTGCTTTGTGTCAGTATGTGCTGTGTAACTGTAGCTGTGCTTTGTGTCAGTATGTGCTGTGTAACTGTAGCTGTGCTTTGTGTCAGTATGTGCTGTGTAACTGTAGCTGCGCTTTGTGTCAGTATGTGGTGTGTAACTGTAGCTGTGCTTTGTGTCAGTATGTGCTGTGTAACTGTAGCTGCGCTTTGTGTCAGTATGTGCTGTGTAACTGTAGCTGCGCTTTGTGTCAGTATGTGGTGTGTAACTGTAGCTGTGCTTTGTGTCAGTATGTGGTGTGTAACTGTAGCTGTGCTTTGTGTCAATATGTGCTGTGTAACTGTAGCTGTGCTTTGTGTCAGTATGTGGTGTGTAACTGTAGCTGTGCTTTGTGTCAGTATGTGCTGTGTAACTGTAGCTGTGCTTTGTGTCAGTATGTGCTGTGTAGTAACTGTAGCTGTGCTTTGTGTCAGTATGTGGTGTGTAACTGTAGCTGTGCTTTGGGTCAGTATGTGGTGTGTAACTGTAGCTGTGCTTTGTGTCAGTATGTGGTGTGTAACTGTAGCTGTGCTTTGTGTCAGTATGTGGTGTGTAACTGTAGCTGTGCTTTGTGTCAGTATGTGCTGTGTAACTGTAGCTGTGCTTTGTGTCAGTATGTGCTGTGTAACTGTAGCTGTGCTTTGTGTCAGTATGTGCTGTGTAGTAACTGTAGCTGTGCTTTGTGTCAGTATGTGCTGTGTAACTGTAGCTGTGCTTTGTGTCAGTATGTGCTGTGTAACTGTAGCTGTGCTTTGTGTCAGTATGTGCTGTGTAACTGTAGCTGTGCTTTGTGTCAGTATGTGGTGTGTAACTGTAGCTGTGCTTTGTGTCAGTATGTGCTGTGTAACTGTAGCTGTGCTTTGTGTCAGTATGTGCTGTGTAACTGTAGCTGTGCTTTGTGTCAGTATGTGCTGTGTAACTGTAGCTGTGCTGGGTCAGTATGTGGTGTGTAACTGTAGCTGTGCTTTGTGTCAGTATGTGCTGTGTAACTGTAGCTGTGCTTTGTGTCAGTATGTGGTGTGTAACTGTAGCTGTGCTTTGTGTCAGTATGTGGTGTGTAACTGTAGCTGTGCTTTGTGTCAGTATGTGCTGTGTAACTGTAGCTGTGCTTTGTGTCAGTATGTGGTGTGTAACTGTAGCTGTGCTTTGTGTCAGTATGTGGTGTGTAACTGTAGCTGTGCTTTGTGTCATTATGTGGTGTGTAACTGTAGCTGTGCCTTGTGTCAGTATGTGCTGTGTAACTGTAGCTGTGCCATGATCAGGCTGAGTTTCAAAGTTGCAAATAAGAAAAGCTAAATGGAACCAGCATAATATTAAATAAGCTCGGAAACATTGTAAAACAGTTCATCTGTTTGCTTGAGATGGAAAAGCTGACATGTTGATAAAGAGATTATTCCAGAAAGACCCCTGGAAGCAAAACGTAAATATTTGTCTGATATTTGTGTCATGTCTTCAGTGTTTTTCTTCCGGGGTTTGTAATATGTACATTCAATCCCTTTAAGCCCCTGATGCACATTTGAATTTTTTCCAATTAACAGGTTTGCTTGAAATTTCCTCAATATTCAGAAATGTTGGAATGAGGTGACGTTTTGAATATGAATGAAAGCGCTACGTAATATGAAACACATGACAATTCACACGACAGGCTATGAACCTCTGAACAGCACAGCACAGAGAAACCACGTGTCCAGTCCTGTTCTGTTCAGCTTCCTCACAGAGCCCCCATGCAGCTTAGTCCAAAGAGATGAAGGAAAACCAGAGAGCCACTCTGGCCAAATCCTACCTTGTCAGTGATGTGTCTGGTGAGTAGCACCCAGACAGCAGCGCCTCCTGCTGGACACTGGACCTCCAGTCTGTACTGGGGGTTGTTGGCCAGGCTGTAGGCATCCTTAACTGGTCCCTGCCTCCCATCCCAGCTACTGTACACAGAACACCAGACATCAGGTAGTGGCACATGAGTGTCATAACACTAAACGTACTACAGTATGTCAGGGGGTACATAACATATTAATGTCTGACATGACAAAGCACTTATTCACATTTGAATACTGTATATCATTTCACCATTTGCAAATATACGATCAACCCATTGGTACAACGCACAATCATTAACGCTTTTCAAAACTGCGTAATTGCCCATCTGTATACACACACTGTACGGTGACATGCACATGATGGACCGTCTGCTACCTTTCATGTCAATCACCTGTACTTGACCACCGGACCAGTTCATCTGGACGTTTAGTGAGAGAAACGCTTCATCATCATCTAAGTGACCTCTTCAGTCTCACTTGACTGCAGGTACCCCACCCTTATAAATAATACAGTGACTGCAGGTGTCCCCACCCTTATAAACAATACAGTGACTGCAGGTGTCCCCACCCTTATAAACAATACAGTGACTGCAGGTACCCCACCCTGAAAAATAATACAGTGACTGCAGGTGTCCCCACCCTGATAAATAATACAGTGACTGCAGGTACCCCACCCTGATAAACAATACAGTGACTGCAAGTATCCCCACCCTGATAAACAATACAGTGACTGCAGGTACCCCACCCTTATAAACAATACAGTGACTGCAAGTATCCCCACCCTTATAAACAATACAGTGACTGCAGGTGTGCCCACCCTGATAAACAATACAGTGACTGCAGGTGTCTCCACCCTGATAAATAATACAGTGACTGCAGGTACCCCCACCCTGATAAACAATACAGTGACTGCAGGTGTGCCCACCCTGATAAACAATACAGTGACTGCAGGTGTGCCCACCCTGATAAACAATACAGTGACTGCAAGTATCCCCACCCTGATAAACAATACAGTGACTGCAGGTACCCCACCCTTATTTCACCTTTATTTTATATCTTTATTCTTTTTGATTCTTATTACAATAAGTGTTGTGAAATAACTTTTCTCCTAAAATCAGCAAGATCCTTAAACACAGATTTTAATTGTGATCACAATGCTCAGAACTATCCTTTTAGCCATAACCATGAACTCAAAACACACACACACATCTTCAACTCTACCCCCTCCAGCTCCACCTCCTGTCTTTTCATCAGTGCCACTGTCTCCAAACCATACAACATAGCTGGTCTCACTACCATCTTGTAAACCTTCCCTTTAACTCTTGCTGGTACCCTTCTGTCACAAATCACTCCTGACACTCTTCTCCACCCACTCCACCCTGCCTGCACTCTCTTCTTCACCTCTCTTCTGCACTCCCCGTTACTTTGAACAGTTGAACCCAAGTATTTAAACTCATACTCCTTCATCACTTCTACTCCTTCCATCCTTACCATTCTGCTGTCCTACCTCTCATTCATTTATTCCATCTTGCTCCTACTTTCATTCCTCTTCTCTCCAGTGCATACCTCCACCTCTCCAGGCTCTCCTCAACCTGCAACCTACTCTCACTAAAGACCACAATGTCATCCACAAACATTATAGTCCACGGAGACTCCTGCCTGATCTTGTCTGTCAACCTGTCCATCACCACTGCAAACAAGAAAGGGCTCAGAGCCGATCCTTGATGTAATCCCACCTCCACCTTGAACCCATCTGTCATTCCAACCGCACACCTCACCACTGTCACACTTCCTGCACCACTCCTACATACTTCTCTGCAACTGCTGACTTCCTCATACAATACCACACCTCCTCTCTCGGCACCCTACCGTATGCTTTCTCTAAATCCACAAAGACACAATGTAACTCCTCCTGGCCTTCTCCATACTTCTCCATCAACATTCTCAAAGCAAACATCGCATCTGTGGTGCTCTTTCATGACATGAAACCATACTGCTGCTCGCTGATCATCACTTCTCCTCTTAACCTAGCTTCTATTACTCTTTCCCATATCTTCATGCTGTGGCTGATCAACTTTATAGCCTCCACAGGTATGTCATCAGGACCAACTGCCTTTCCACTCTTCATCCTCTTCATAACTGCCCTCACTTCCTCCTTGCTAATCCACCGCACTTCCTGATTCACTATCCCCACATCATCCAACCTTCTCTCTCTCATTTTCTTCATTCATCAGCCCCTCAAAGTACTCCCTCCACCTTCCCAACACATTGTCCTCACTTGTCAGCACATTTTCATCTCTATCCTTCACCACCAAGTCTCCTTGTCTTTCTTCCTCTGTCCAGATGACACACCAAGTACCTTCCTAGCTGTCTCCCTCACTATTTCTACAGTGGCTGTCCAGCCATCCAGCAACTCTTCACTACCACTCAGTGCCTGTCTTAACTCCTGCCTGAACGCCACACAACAGTCTTCCTTCTTCAACTTCCACCATTTGATCCTTGGCTCTGCCTTCACGCTCTTCCTCTTCTTGATCTCCAAAGTCATCCTACAGACCACCACCGATGCTGCCTAGCTACGTTCTCCTGTCACCACCTTGCAGTCTCCAACTGCTTTCAAATCACACCTCCTGAACAAGATATAGTCCACCTGTGTGCAACTTCCTCCACTCTTTTACGTCACCCTGTATTCCTTCCTCTTCTTGAAATATGTGTTCACCACAGCCATTTCCATCTTTTTCGCAAAATCCACCACCATCTGTCCTTCCACATTCTTCTCCTTGACACCATACCTGCCCATCACCTCCTCAGCACCTCTGTTCCCTTCACCAACATGCCCATTGAAGTCTGCTCCAATCACCACTCTCTCCTCCTTGGGTACCCTCTCCACCATTTCATCCAGCTCACTCCAGAATTCTTCTTTCTCGTCCATCTCACACCCAACTTGCGGGGCATATGCGCTGATGACGTTCAGCAATACACCTTCCGATTTCCAGCTTCATACTCATCACTCTGTCTGACACTCTCTTCACCTCCAGCACACTCTGGACATACTCTTCCTTCAGAATTACCCCTACCCCATTTCTCCTCCCATTCACACCATGGTAGAAGAGGTTGAACCCACCTCCGATGCTCCTGGCCTTACTCCCCTTCCACCTGGTCTCTTGCACACACAGTATATTTACCTTTCTTCTCTCCATCATATCAGCCAGCTCTCTCCATTTACCAGTCATAGAGCCAACATTCAAAATTCCAACTCCCACCTCCACACTCCTACCCTTCCTCCTCTCTCGCTGCCTCTGGACATGCCTTCCCCCTCTCCTTCTCCTTCACCCAACAGTAGCATAGTTTCCACCGGTACCCTGCTTTATGAGCCACATATCTGATTTAGCAAGTTTTGCACCGGATGTCCTTCCTGAGACAACCCTCCCCATTTATCTGGGCTTGGGACCGACACTAAGAATGCACTGGCATGTGCATCCTCACACGTACCTGTGAATACAGGAAGAATCTCTAAAGAGGGCAGGGTTCCAGCTCAGGTAGATGACATCATAGTACTGACACAGATCCTCCCAGGCGATCCAGAAAACACCTGCAGACAACGAATGACTTTACACCAGCAGGTTCACTTTAATCCACATATCCCAATTTTAGCCAACAGCCTTTTCTCCAGGGCTCAACTGAATTTGATTTGAAGTGTTTTCTAATAGCATTTTACTAGCTATTAAGTTATGGGAAAATGATGATTAAAAACTACGAGCTTTATTCATAAAACATTTACAGGACTACGCTGCATGGCCATCTTGAAAACAAAAACTGTCGCTTATCCAACGGGCTGAATTTGAGGCAACTGTTTGTATTCTAGTGACTGAGTTTGTGATGTAATATTTGCAGCACCCTTCTTAAGGGTGTGAGACATATCTCAATTATTTTAAAATATATTAAATATATTAATATATTTAAATATATATGAAATATATTAATCCTGATAATCAATCACAAAAAGCAAAATACAGGGCTCCTGTGTGTACCCAAAGTTAAAAAGAAGTCAGCTGGTGGCAGGGTCTTTTCCTATCGGGCCCTGTTCTTGTGGAATAACCTGCCTGCTGCCATCAGACCATCAGAGTCTGTTGAGTCCTTTAAATCCACACTTAAAACTCATCTTTTTGTCTTAACCTACAATTAGTTGTCTTTGAGTGCTTCACAAGCTGTACTGCATGGTGGGTCGGTTTCTGTCTCAATGAATTTACCAACCACTGTTCCGAGATTATAGAGTATAGATTATAGAGTATAGAGTACAGATTATAGATTATAGAGTGGAGTATAGAGTACAGATTATAGAGTATAGATTATAGTGTATAGATTATAGAGTGGAGTATAGATTATAGAGTACAGATTATAGTGTGTAGATTATAGAGTACAGATTATAGTGTGTAGATTATAGAGTATAGATTATTGACTATTGCAAACGGTTCTCTTCTCTCACGTGTCTTTTGTCTCTCTCTGAATGATGTCTTCTCCTTTCTCTTCTTCTGTGTGTGTGAATGGTGAGATGTGAGTCTCCCCTGTGTGCACGTGCAGTCTGACCTCCTCCCAGGTCTGCATAGTGATGGTGGTCACCGCCTGGACACTGGCATCCTCTTCATCACATTTTCTTTTTATATATCTTATAAAGCCATATAATTTTGTTATCCTGTTTCAATGTTATAGCCTTCTCTCACTAAGATGTGTGACTGATGTTTGCTTTTTTTAACATGGGTATGGTGGTCACGTGGCTCAGGCCCTGGGCTTATCTGGTGGCGTCTGGACACTGCTTAGCATCCTGTGCATCATATTCTTTATATATTTTATAATTCCATTATAATTGTGTTATCCTCTTTCAATGTTGTATTGTGTAAATTGTGTAAACAAAACATCATTGCACGTTGTGCGTCTTGGGAGAGATCCTCCTCTGCTGCTCTCCCTGAGCTTTCTTCCTGTTTGTTCTGCCTGTTAAAGGTTTTTTTTCGGGAGTTGTTCCTTATCCGGTGTGAGGGTCTAGGACAGGATGTTGTGTTGCTGTAAAGCCTCCTGAGGCACATTTGTAATTTGTGATATTGGGCTATACAAATAAAACTGACTTGACTTAAACAACAAACGAATGGATAAGACAATGCAAGGTATCATGTGGCTGCCACTGATGTGTCCACGCCACAAGGCGGAACAGGCATGACTTTGTGCTGCAGTCTTTGCCTTCATGTATTTGCCATGTTGGATTTTATGATGAATCAAGGTGGTTCAAAGTTATTTTAAATCAATAGCTTTTCTTTCACAATAACAGATTTGATAACAAAATAACAAAAAATTATGAGTTACCTTTTCAAAAAAAAGAGTATGCTAATTTGGGTTTTTTGTTGACAAAATGAAAGCATATTTCCCCTCTGGCTTGTCTATATATTACACTATAAGGACTGAGTTGGAATATTATACCATTGTCAAACCTCTGTGCTGTCTTGGGATCAAAGTTCAAGTACTTGAGGAGTTCAGGGGTCCAGTTCTTCTCATCACGCTCGCTGAAGCGGCCCCTCCACCTCAGGTGGCTCCATGGGTTCTTCAGCTGCAGGAAACGCATCCCCTGAAAAGCCAACATGCACACAAACCTCGGCTAAATACAAGTCACTGGGAAGAAAGGCAGCGGATTAACTCACTTGTCAACTGAGCAAGCGACAGACATATTTCAGATTGTACTGGAAGGTTTAACCATTTTCCCAGTCAAGAATAGAACAGAAAACAACAAACATCCTACACCACATGTCTAATGTAATAAAACATGGAAGTGGCGTGTCACACTTGCCATGCAGTAATCTAAAATAACCTTATTGCTGCTTATCTCCAGTAATTGTACTTTCAACTTATAAATGGCAACTCCATGTAGGTGTGTTAAGTGTTTACAATCTTATGATTTTCCTACACCAAGTCGATTTACTTTTTATGCCCATGGTAAGTCCACAGAGTGTAGCTGACCATATCAAGTCCAGATAGTGGAAAAACCGGGGGAAATACGTTGGACTTCACTGACAAGAATACATGGAGACAAAGAGAAACACGAGGGGGCTATATTCCTATAATCCACGTATCATCAACCATTATGTTTTGAACCAACAAGTTGTTAAGAGGGTTCTCTCTTCATACATCCTGAACACACAGGTGTCACATATACACTCCCTTTTTTCAGAGAAATTGGATCGCTCTGGCTCTGAGCTTTGGCTTGCTTTCCCTTGTTTTTGGCGCTGCCTGATGAATGACATAATGTAGGTTATACTGCATAAAGTTGTAGACAAGCTGTCACATTCCTGATGTTTCAGGAATGTGACAGCTAGTTCATTTGGAGAGTATCAGTTGGTGATGGCAATGGTGTATAAACTACCAAGTAAAACTAAGTTGTTTGTTTGTTTCTTCCTTGTGGAAAAAAAACATTTCAGGCCATACAGAAAAGATCTGAGGCTACCACTCCTCCAGCCCAAGTGCAGCGCCACCCTGGTAGTGCTAGCATCACGCTAACCATTGTTACCGGTGACAGGATGATGCTAACCAAGTGCAGTGCCACCCTGGTAACACTAGCATCACGCTAACCATTGTTATTGGTGACAGGATGATGCTAACCAAGTGCAGTGCCAGCCTGGTAGCACTAGCATCACGCTAACCATTGTTACTGGTGACAGGATGATGCTAACCTTGTGCTCCCTAATGTCAAGAACAGCATAAGCATGTGTGGGCACCAGGCCCCACCTCTCCCCTTCCTCCTCTGTCATCATCCCTGTTGCCGTTGTGATCAGGACATCACCCCTGTGAAACCTGGTAGGGAAAAGAGATCGACAGAGAGAGAGTGAGAGAAAGGAGAGGGACAAAAAGATAAAGAGAAACTCAACAGAGATGAGTTTAGAGACAGAAAAAAAAAACAGGATGAAAGCTGATGCAGGGGTGTATTAAACGTTGCAAAACTTGTACTTCTACTGACTGACTGAATTAACCTGCATAACAGCAGCAGACCCAATGAATGACTATCACTACTGTGTGTGTGTCTGTGTGTGTGTGTCTCACCTCTGATACAGCATACGGAAGGTGTCGTCTTTGCTAAAGGACTGATTGTCTGAGTGCATGGCAATGCGCTCTGGGATCCAACCAGTGAGCGCATGCAGATCAATGTTCTAAAGATGCACACGGAATACAAACACATCACACTCCACAACATGTCCATGTCAAATAGGATCTAAGATCATACAACAGACTTTTACTTCATTTTCAAACATTGTGAGTTACTTTTTGATGGATGATAAATGGTGGCTTGCTCATTTTGAAACACAAAAATCCTCACATCAAACACTGACGGACACACTGGATACAACGCAACAATCCCTTGTATCCTCCTCCAGAGCAAACACTCACACAGTAATCACATATAGACAAACTAACGCACTACATCACATATTTACACAATGTACTGACTTATCATGCTTACCCTCAGGTTATGATATGAACAACCTACTGGCCTGTCTCACAGGAAGCATCTTTAAATTAACCAGCTGCTGCAGGGCTGATGCTGTGTGTGCAGGCATGCCAGTGAAGTCATCAAGTGGGTACCTTCCTTCACTGATGTCTCATCGTGTTAGAGCCTGACCTCATGAGAAGCAGCAACAGTACCTTGTCAATGTTTAAACTTCTAATCACACATGGGGATTAATTAATATCTACCCTGATAGGTAGAGGGTGTCTTTCTAATGCACACCATCAGCTCTGATGGCACCTTTTCACTGGCGGTCCCTGGCCTCTGAAGAGTCTTCCGTCGGGGAGGGAGGCATAAGAAAAGAGAAATTCATCTGTCTTAAAAAATGATTTAGCTCTGTCTTTCTCCCTCATGCTCTTTCCAGTTCTTCTCCCTTTCCCAAATGTCCCTCTCTCATTTGCTCTCATCCTCCTCATCCTTGTCTCTCTCTTTCCCATTCACACACACACAAACAGGAGTCCTACTTCAGTGCATGTCAGAGGAGGGTCCTCCAAGGCCCACCTACCGAGTTGGAGCCAGGGAAGTCGTAGCCGCCCATCACCTTCATATAGGCCTTCTCTATGAGGGACACCCACAACTCGTTCCTATTACTGGAGTAGGAACATAGCAGCTCACCATTCCTGTCCACCGGGAGGTAGTCGTCTATGATCACCTACAGGAAGGGACAGAGGGAGAGGTTGTGAGTTCACAACCTTGGCTGCACAGATAGGCTTTGGTGGGAGATGGGTAAGATGTGGCTTGCATGATCACAGTAATGCTCGACAGCTGTAGCATCTCAATTCCCTTTCAGTTCCACCAGAGGCCAAACCAGGATTTCAGGTTCTACATAATGAAAATGAGATTCCCTGACAGAAAGAGCTGTACGTTCCACTCTGGGTGAAATAAATAAGAGATAAATGTTCAGTAAGTGATGTATAGAGTGTACTGTGTCCTGAAAATGTTGTCCCTATACCGTATCACATTAATCCATGTTCCTTTGTCCTTTGTCAACGGCTTTCTGTGCAAACATCATTGAGGCACATGCCTGTGTACTTGTCATTTGTTGTACTACAGGATTCTGTGTATTTGTCATTTGTTGTACTACAGGATTCTGCTTGGTTACTGCCTTACCTTTCTGGGTACACCGTTGATATGAAGTTTGACCATGTACTTCCCACAGGGATTATACTCTGGCTCCCCTCGTCTGTTCTGAGGGTAGATTATGCTGTAACACACACACACACACACACACACACAAACACATGTAACTGATCATGGCACCATTTGATTTAAAGTCACAGGAATCATTTTTATTATTATTATTAACAATAATAATAACAATAATACTATTATTAGTAGTAGTAGTAGTAATGATATTATTATTATTATTATTATCTTGTAATATTTCTAGAGTACATAGGTTGACATTTCATACCTGGTGATAAGCTTCTTGTTGAAGCGCCTTTCATAGGCCGCACTTATTGCTAGCGATGCCACAAAGGAACAGTCAGACACCACTGTCTGAAAACCAGGAGACAAGACCAGACCATTCAGACCAGGCTGTGGTTATGGTCTGTGCAAGACCGGACCATTCAGACCAGGCTGTGGTTATGGTCTGTGCAAGACCGGACCATTCAGACCAGGCTGTGGTTATGGTCTGTACAAGACCGGACCATTCAGACCAGGCTGTGGTTATGGTCTGTACAAGACCGGACCATTCAGACCAGGCTGTGGTTATGGTCTGTACAAGACCGGACCATTCAGACCGGGCTGTGGTTATGGTCTATACAGACCAGACCATTCAGACTGGGCTGTGGTTATGGTCTGTACAGACCAGACCATTCAGACCAGGTTGCGGTTATGGTCTGTACAGACCAGACCATTCAGACCAGGCTGTGGTTATGGTTTGTACAAGACCGGACCATTCAGACCAGGCTGTGGCTATGGTCTGTACAGACCAGACCATTCAGACCAGGCTGTGGCTATGGTCTGTACAGACCGGCGATACAAATGCTAGTCTAGCATCTGAAGGTGCTCCACCGGATGAATCTGCACAAACACGTGCACACACTCATGCACACCTCTACTGTAACACCTGCATTTTAGCTTGATGTAAGAACAAGACTTAACACTGTGATTAGCTATGTAACTCTTAATGAACTGCAATGGCCACAGTACACTGCAGCTACAATAAAGTATTGTTTGACCTCGTGTTTGTCAAAACAGACAGTATTTCTTGTTTTTGAGCTACAGTGGAGGTAAACGTTTAATGAAGTAACTCATATGACTGTTATATCTGCATGATGTGAAAACTGCTGGGTGGGTATTAGCCTAACTACATGTGTGGAGTTGGGTGGGGGCATATCTATTGAAGCAGTGATGGGTGACGTACTGCAGTTACACTCACAGATAAACGGGTCAATACGCGCTAGCCGAGAGTGTCACCTGTTTGATGCTGAAGCTGGACACTGACAGGATCATGGTGGGGTTGTTGCAGAGCTCATCCGGCCGCACCCAGCGTGAGAAAATGGCTTTCTGTTTGGGGGACAGAGCCAGTTTGCCTGTTTTGTCCCTGTATAACAGAACAGATAGACAGCACCCATGTTTGGCTGAAACTGTGTGGTGCAGAAGACAATGTGACGAGCCACTGAAAGAAAACCGTCTAAAAATAAACCTCTTCAAGCTAAAATAAGACCCTCAACATTCATCTGCTACAGACTGTATCACTGAACAGAGGGAACATAAGAAAAGCTAACATCGCATATGGGTGGCATGGCGGTCTATTCCTTTGCCTACCAACATGGGGATCGCTGGCTCGAATCCCCATGTTACCGCCGGCTTGGTCGGGCGTCCAAACACACAAAATTGGCCATGTCTGCGGATGGGAAGCCGGATGTGGGTGTGGGTCCTGGCCGCTGCACTAGCGCCTCCTCTCTGGTCAGTCGGGGCGAATGTTCAGGGGGAGGGGGGACTGGGGGGAATAGCATGATCCTCCCACATGCTATGTCCCCCTGGTGAAACTCCTCACTGTCAGATGAAAAGAAGTGGCTGGTGACTCCACATGTATGGGAGGAGGCATGTGGTAGTCTGCAGCCCTCCCCGGATTGGCAGAGGGGGTGGAGCAGCGACCAGGACGGCTCGGAAGAGTGGGGTAATTGGCCGGGTACAATTCGGGAGAAAAAGGGGGAAAAATCCAAAAAGAAAAAGTAAAGCTAACATCAGCAGGATAGACTCAGCAGTAGACTCACGAGAAGGGGACGGGGAAAGCGAATCGCTCCCTCAGGTCCACGCTCATGAAGGGGACGTAGGCCATGCAGTTGATTGTGGAGGTACTCCTGAAGATGAAGAGGGAAGTGGATGAGTGAAACTGGAACTGACCATTCTCAACAACTTGATTTGTGCATACATTTTAGTTTACAACATGAAAAACTTCATTATTTCAAGATGACAGCAAACAGTTAATAATGTTTATATGATCGCCCCATCCTCATTAATATGGAAAAACAATACACAGTTCCGGAGGGACACTACTGAACACCGTTTCAGGGGGACACTACTGAACACCGTTCCAGAGGGAGTAATAAAAATGAATAGATAGAAAACTATGGCACTTCTATTTCTTTGTTCAAAGTGCGAGCACCCATGTTGACCTGCTGCTGCCCAGCAGATGATGAGTTGCCCAGCAGATGATGAGCTGGCTGACTGGCAGTTGCAGCACCAGCCGTGTTGCCCCTATAGTAGGCGGGGCATACAGCCACTCCAAGGTGCGAATGGTTTTGTTTCCATCCATCCATCCATTATCCAAACCGCTTATCCTGCTCTCAGGGTCGCGGGATGCTGGAGTCTATCCCAGCAGTCACTGGGCGGCAGGTGGGGAGACACCCTGGACAGGCTGCCAGGCCATCACAGTACTGACACAGTCCCACCTAAGGACAATTTAGTACGGGCAATTCACCTGACCTACATGTCATTGGACTGTGGGAGGAAACCCACGCAGACATGGCGAGAACATGCAAATGCCACACAGAGGACGACTCGATACGACCCCCAAGGTTGGACTACCCTGGGGCTCGAACCCAGGACCTTCTTGCTGTGAGGCGACCATGCTAACTACTGCGCCACTGTGCCGCCCATGAATGGTTGTTCCTTGTGCCAAAATTAAGTTAAGCAGCAGCCTACGTTTCGATACTGAGAGGTGTCATTCAGTGTTTTGTTGCTGAAAATGAGCTGACAGGGTTGATAGATTTTTAGCAGGGTGGAGGCTCGCCAGCAGTCCTCTGCTTCTATCCATGAGTTACATAACTCAAATGCTATATTTAAAAAAAAAAAATCAGAAAAGGCCATTTCTGATCTGCAACTTTTCATTTCAAAACGCCGTAATTGTATTGCAATATAAAGTTCTAGTCAAGACTAGATTTTTGGTAATTTCGGTTAAATAAAAAACAATATATTTTGTTTATAACTTGCCCATGAGGTTATAAATAAAACTAACGCTATCCCAAGCAATTTTACGGCTGAGGAATTATTTTTCAAATCAATAAATTCACAGCAAGACCCAATGTAATTGGAAAGTTGTCCCACAACTACACAAAAGTGCACCAGAAAACTTACTCTAACCGTTCAGACATTTCATGCAACTCCTGAGTTATTCATAACAGAGACAGTGGTGAAGTCATTTCCTGCCCATGCCAGGTCTGTGTAAGAAATACCAAACGACACACTCTACCAAAACGCCCACCTCAGCACTTCGATCTCTTCTGATGTGTAGCGCTGGCCCTGCGGCTCACTGGACTGGACCGCCCGGACCGGCTGTGGCTGGGGACGGTCGTGCAGGGTGAAGTCCGGACCAAGGGGGAAAAACTGGCGGACTGGGCCCGAGGGGAATGCACTGTTGCCGGGCTTGGCCCTGGAGGGCCCTTGGCTGTCCTGATGCTGAGTCGGAGTTGATTTGGACTGGGATTCTTTAAGGCCCTCCGCCCTGATGAATCATGATGATGCTGTATCAATTGACTGTCACTGAAATCACTTCAACTAAGCAGTACCTAGCAGCCTCGCCTTTCAGAACTCTGCATTATCAAACTATGAGTCAAAGGGACCATGTGTCTACTTATAAAGTATAAAGTCATAGAACAGGAAATGGGCCATTTGGATACTGTTAAACTACTGTTGCTGTTTCACAGACAATAGACAACACTATCCTTTTACTACATGTTGGATTTAGTTATGCTTGGTTTCAAACTTGTGATTTTGTTTTTAAAATACTTTCAATTTCATTTTTGTTCATAGTGATTTTTTCCTTCCTACCATTTCTTTGTGCTTCAGTTCTTTATAAAGCAGACTGCAATGTTTTCAGTGTGACCAATACAGTTTAAATAAAGTTTGACTTGCATAGAGAACCTGCTATGCCTTCATATCATGTGATACTCCTCTGATCTCTCACATGAAGTTCTATTTATTCAAAATCACACACATAAACATAATAAAGATGGCGTAGTGGTCTATTCCGTTGCCTACCAACACGGGGATCGGCAGTTCAAATCCCCGTGTTACCTCCGGCTTGGTCGGGTGTCCCTACAGGCACAATTGGCCATATCTGCAGGTGGGAAGCCGGATATAGGTATGTGTCCTGGTCGCTGCACTAGCGCCTCCTCTGGTCGGTCAGGGCACCTGTTCAGGGGGGAGGGGGAACTGGGGGGAATAGCGTGATCCTCCCTCGCGCTACGTCCCCCTGGTGAAACTCCTCACTGTCAGGTGAAAAGAAATGGCTGTGACTCCACATGTATGGGAGGAGGCATGTGGTAGTCTGCAGCCCTCCCCGGATCAGCAGAAGGGGTAGAGCAGTGACCAGGATGGCTCGGAAGAGTGGGGTAATTGGCCAAGTACAATTGGGGGGAAAAGGGGGGGGGGGACATAATAAAGACATTTCTACTGGAGGACAACAATGAAAACCAACTCAAAAACTGAAGTAACAAATCTCAGTATAGCTCAAAAACGACTTCTTGGACAATCAAGAGGACAAAACCTCAGCAGATTCTCAGAATCCCTTACCGCTCTAAGGCCTGGCGAGCCAGCTGCTTCAGCTTGACCTGCAGGGTCTGGTCTGACGTCTCATTGGACTGAAAAACACAGAACACAAAACAAGTGTAGGACAGCAGCACAGGAGGAAAGACAGGGCAGCCATGTTGACTGAAACATGCATTTAGCCAGGAAGAAATAGAGAGAAGGGCTTGAAAAAAAACAGAAAGAAAGAGAGAAGTGTGCAGAAACAGGTAGAAAGAAAGTAGAAAGAAAGAAAGTACACACTAAAAACAGGGTTAGCCTGTTCATCTTCTATTGATATAGCCCCACCACCAAGTGTTGTTCCACCCGTGTCACACCCATACTGCAAACACCACCTCACCCCAGCTAGCACAGCAGATCACTGACCTGCTCATACATAAACATTGTGCACCATGCTATAAGTTTATATATTTTGTTCTTATTTCTGTTTCTTATTTTATCTTTTATTTCTATTTGTTTCCGTTTTTCTTGTTTCTATTTTCCTGTTGTCTTGTTAAACTTTAGCTTTTTCTTTACTAGAGCATGTCTGTAATAGGACCCAATATCCCCTCGGGCATGAATACAGTATTCTGATTCTGATTCTTCTAGTGCCAATGCCAAATTCACATCAAATCCAAAGTCTGGGCAGAGCTGTGAACCAGCTCCTCAGGACTACACAGGCTGAACTGAGGCTGCTGGAGGTAAAAGGTGATTCCTACACAGCACCTACCGTCCGGATGCACAGCTCCACAGCCTGCGTGTAGAGCTCAATGGCCTCATCAGCATTTCCCTTTTCATCCTCCTGGAAGGCCTGGGTGACCAGGAAGTGGGCCCGCTCAAGGTCCACCTGCTGCCTAGACTTCAGCGGGTCGCTGCTTTGTGCCTGAACTGGGGACAAAGGTCAAAGAAGGGCACTGAATATAGGTGCTGCTTTTTTACTGTTATTGGGTTAAAAACACATTTCCCAGTGGTGAGAGAAGTATGTCCATCAAACCAAATTGATGCAGGTTAGAGTCCCAATAAGTGTGTCCTGTCATAGATTCCTTGAGCAAGACAATGAAGTTCTACCAATTCATTTATTTGGGAGCCACTCTCATTGGGAGCATCAGTTAAATGCTTTTACCAATTCCCCGTGTTACCGCCAGCTTGGTCAGGCGTCCCTACAGACACAATTGGCTTTGTCTGTGGGTGGGAAGCCGGATGTGGGTATGTGTCCTGGTCACTGCACTAGTGCCTCCTCTGGTCGGTCAGGGCACCTGTTCAGGGGGGAGGGGGAACTGGGGGGAATAGCGTGATCCTCCCTCGCGCTATGTCCCCCTGGCGAAACTCCACATGTATCACAGGAGGCATGTGGTAGCCTGCAGCCCTCCCCACATCTGCAGAGGGGGTGGAGCAGCGACCGCATTTCACAGAGGACTGCCAAGGCGGCAGTGTCTAGAGACACCGGACTTCAACAAGAGGACCCTGATCTAGACAACTTGTCAGCAAACATTCAAATTCCCTGCAGAGTGCCCTTGAGCAAGATGCTGAATTCCTGACAGCTCCTGTTCTGTCAATGACCCTGACATCTGACCTATATGTGGAGGGTGGGAGAAGATAAAAAAGGACTACATATTTAGCCATCAATAAAGAATGACATTAAAAGTGATGTCTTCTCTCTTCTTTTAGTCTGTTTAGACAAAACAAATACAGCAAAGTTAATGTTTCATCTGCAGGCACATTGCAGCAGCCTCTTACTGGCCTACATTGCAGTACTTTATTACTCTGGGCTCACACCCACTATCTGTGCAACCAAACAGGGCACCTCTGTGGTCTCTATGGAAAGTGTGTGTACATCTATGAGTTTCTCTCTCCTTCTCTCTCTCACTGACTCTTCCAAAGACAGCTGTGGAGAGAAATGAGTCAGATGGCGGCTGACAAAACATTTCCTAAAGGTCCTCTCAATAAGACCACACCCATCTTGATTACTTTCAACAAGCAGGACCTCAATATTTCCTATGCTTCAACAGAATAATTTTTACTAAAACATTTGTTCCATCTTGTCAGAATATAGATGCACCTAATGATCCATTGCTGACCACAAGGCTTCCCAAACATTCATTACCACAACCCCCCAAACTGATGCAATGTGATACAGATATAGTTTGGAAGACAAAATATTCTAGTTGGATTAAAATTCTACTTAATCAATTCAGTAAATAATTTACAACTCTATACCCAGTTTCTTTTATCCTTTAAACCATTTCACAATCTGATTAATCAATTAATAAACAAAATACCTGGCACAACACTTCACTGAATGGCAGTTGGAGGGATGGAAGAAAGCTAGTGAGTGTCTTTGCCCAATCAAACTTTCTCCCAGTGGATCTGCCGATTGGTCTGGGAGTTTCAAACCAGCGACTATTTGGTAACAGGTCAACACTTGTCTTTGATTACATTACATGAAAAAAACCAGATCTCGCATTTGTTTCCTGTCAGGTGACCTCACCGGCATTGTGGAGGGCTTGAACCCTATCCAGGTATTCATTCACTTTATCTTGGATGCCCTCGAGTTGGGACCCCGCCATGCCAGCATAGATCAGGGCCTGGGCTGCCTCCTATGACAGAGAAACACAGTTGTTTTACAATAACATATTATACCACAGACATCACTATAGCCAGTGTTTCACCATCATATCTAACATAAAACGGAGACGTTTCTTTGCTTGCATGAGTGTTTTCCCCTTCCAACATGTTTGCTGTGGCAAGCTATGAACTGTCATTACCGCCAGCGCAGGCGAAGAGAGAACCCGACAGCTTGGACTCTGGCTAAGCTAATGTAGCGTTAGCTGACGAAGACGCGAGACGTCCAGTGTGTGCGGGAAAGGGCGGAATGTGTCCTTTCACCTTGTAATAGAAGACAGCATCGTTGTATCTCCCACTCTGGTCACAGGTGACGGCTGTTTTAGCGAAAGAGACCGCATCGTGCTCCAGCGCCGTGCAGTCCATTCCCCGACACCCTCCCTCCCTCACTCCCTCCGGACGGACGGGCGGGCGGGCGGACGGGCGAGCTCCAACTTCCGCGGCGGCGGCGGCGGCAGCGGCGGCAGCTAGCTTGCTAGCTTACGTTCGTCTGCCTAAAAAGTCTTTCTCTCACTCGCGACGCAAACTGTCCTCTAGTCCCTGGAAAGCCACCGGAATGTGACGGTGAAGCGGGTCTTAATCCCGTATTCTACACCCGGTAGCTTTAATGAACCAGTTTACAGCCGCCCGTCCGACAAGCGGCGTACCTAAACACAGACGTCACTTCCGGTAGAGATGAGTCAGACCCGCGCAGCCGCGGAAGTGGGGGACGGAGGCGGACGGTTCATTGATTCGCTCTCAGGCTCTGCGGATGGATCGATGTCATATGATCAGTTATTTACAATGACACGTGTCAGTGTCCCTCCCAAGGCAAATGTGGAGACGTGACTGTGTCAACCAGCCATTGTGTTGCTGCCTAGCGTGGAGTCAGCCGGGAGGGCCAGAGGTTTACAAAACACGGCACGCCGCAGGAAACGAGAGGAGGAGCAGGAGGAGGAGGAGGAGCAGGAGGAGACTGTGTCGCGTGACCAGTCTATACGCCACCGCTTACCGCACGTGTTCCCAAATGCTGTTCGCAACCCGAGTAAAGCTGTACTAGTCCCATCAGTCCTAACCTAATGATCTCATGTCCATACCCTGAACAGCTCATGTCCATACCCTGAACATACATTTGAAAAAGGGATGACGCCACATCGTCTCACATGCGTTCCTACACACATCTTTTATTGTGAAGGCAGTGTGTATTTCACCTCTCAGTTCTCCGGAAACAGACTTAAGCCATAGACTGCATAAAAAACACTTAAAGCCAGGGAAACCACCTGTGTAAACAACAACAACAACAACAACAAAACAAAACAAAACAAGATACTTCAGTTAAAAGCCAGGGGCCCGGGCCCATGGTGAAGTCATGCTGGTGCTGGTAGCGGCAGCAGCTCTGACGGAAGATGTAAAAAGTAATGGAAGTGTCACGTTAACAGCTGGTCACCGGAGGACATTAGGTTCAAATAGAACACACAAGCCAGCTAGACTGAAGTCAAACACTAATTTCATGCACAAATGAATGCAGAAAGGAGCACTTGTTTGACTGCTGAGGCCTTTACCATATAGGCCCTTACCTTTCACATGTAGTGGAACCAGGCCTCACAGGTCTGGTTTCATTATTTTGAGAAAGTGTACTTCAGCTCTACCACATGACATTTTAATTTAGGTTCAAGTGTTCTCTGTCAATTTCCAATATTTGTGTCAGTCTGGGTGTTTTTCAATTTGGTGAGATGAGTGTAATGACAAATATGGGCCGAAGACTTGCCCATTATTTCATTGCTGGTGGAGATGAGGATCAAAAATATTTCCTAGGCAGAGACAAGCTGAAATATAAATACAGTCAATGATGAATTGTAAAAATCTGTCATCTAAGTAAATCTCTTCCATGACAATCTCATTTTATGAGCTTTGTCATTCTGTGATTCACATCCACTGGAGATCCAGCAGTGTCTGCAGAACCCGAATCCGAACCTGAATACTTTATTCATCCCCGAAGGAAAATTGGGTTCTATTACAGACACTCAAGCTCTAATAAGAAAAAACTAAAAACTTGAACTTAAAAACTCAAGAAGGCCACCAGAGGGATGTGGTGAGATGAAAATGTCCAAGAAACTAACGCTTCACAGGAGACATCCATCCTTAACGGTGTTTGTATTCTCCTTGATATTTTTATCTAGTTTTTTTGTTCTGTTTTTACTTTTGTTTAATACTATAACACAACTAGCCTAACCAGTTAGCTGTTAGCTGACTTGTTCTGTGTGTTTGCAGACACACACAACCTTTCCAGTCATTGACTAACCAACATTAATTTCTATTGCATTTTAATGCCACATTGTCAAGAGTCAGTATGGGGGCTTTAAAATGATCGCAGAAAGGAGTCTACGATAGCTCTTTAATTTAAATATCTTCAAACAATCACAGAGTTCACATTTTAAGTGATGTTCAGGATCGTTGTCTGTGAAAGCACTGCACACACTGTGGCTAAAGTTATTTCAGTGGTGCAAGGGTTAACTCAGAGATTTACATCACCACCCCCCTCTGCCTTCTCCCACCTCTCCTCTCCTCTATCCCTTGTTTCTTCGCTCGCCATCCCTCTTCCTCCTCCCGCTCCCCCTCCCCTTTCTGCCTGCCCAACCCCTTCATTAACTCCACTATGAAAGGAAGCCTCTCGCTGGCAGTCACACTACCATAGGCACACAGCCTCACAGGCGCACTCACACACACACACACACACACACACACACACACACACACACACACACACACACACACACACACACACACACACACACACACACACACAACCACACACACTGTCGCTCAGGACTGGGAAGGAGGAGCGATAGAATCGGCTCCCCAGTCATAATCAGGTTGCTTCAAAGTGAGACCACCATTCTCGTTCTTGCTCTCTCTTCTCCCACTCTGTCTCTTTTCAAGCCATTCTCTCATTACCTCTGTCTTTCTGTTGACATGGAGATTCGTAGCATGCGTCCATCCTTCCACCACCTGAGTGAGGAGAGGCACCAGATGCTGAACCTGAACCGGCGCCTGGAGACCTACCTGGGCCGGGTCAAACTTCTGGAGAAGGAGAATGAGGCGCTCCGCGGTGAGATCCAGTCCCTGAGTGCCTGCCGGCAGGGGGCTGCATCCAGCAGGAAGGGCCTGGAGAATGAGCTGCGGCAGGCAAGAATGGAGGTGAAGGCAGCTTGGGGGGAAAAGGACCATGTGGAGGTGGAGGTGGCATGTCTAATGGAGGAGCTCCAAGCCCTGGGCCTGCTGAGGCAGAGGGAGGTGGCAGCAAAGGCAGAGGTCAAGGCCAAGTTGGAGGAGAGCAGGAGAGAGATGGAGGAGGAGCAGAGAGCGCAGATCTGGCTGAGGGAGAAGGTCGCCCAGCTGGAGAGTGAGGTTCAACTCCTCATTCTAAGTCACCAGGAGGAGGTGGCCCACGCAGGGGCTACACTGAGCTGGTCCAGATCCACTGTGACCCCAACAACATCCCAAATGCCAAATCTCCTCCAGCTGGGGCAGGAGTACTCCCGGATGGCCTCCAGAGCATGGCAGGAGGCGACAAGGGTCCACCAGGGACAGGTGGCCCGTCTGGAGGAGTCACTGAGCCAGGCCAGGGCCTGTTTGGCCCGGGTGGGACAGGAGAAGAATGAGAGCCACCTGAAGCTTCAGACACTGGAGAAGGAGCTGATCTCTGCTCGGGAGACAAGGGACCATCTAGACAAAAACTTGATCAATCAGAGAGACAGAAACAGCCAGGAGATCCAGCAACTCCAAGTAAGACAAGAGGAACCACTTCTTATTCTATCTATCTATCTATCTATCTATCTATCTATCTATCTATCTATCTATCTATCTATCTATCTATCTATCTATCTATCTATCTATCTATCTATCTATCTATCTATCTATCTATCTATCTATCTATCTATCTATCTATCTATCTATCTATCTATCTATCTATCTATCTATCTATCTATCTATCTATTAAGCGTATTCATACACAGAATAAACATCATACTGTATGGAGAAGGTGAATGTGAACATTGATTAGAAAAGAGGTTAAATGGATGTTATGTGTATGTGGATGGGTTTGTGAGGAGGAATATGAGACCAGGTTCAGGGGAAGCTGAGGGGGTCGACATTTGATTCTAGTCTGGAAAGCTCAAATCTAGCTGTATGTTAAGTGCCATTATACTTCTAACAGTGGTTTAATAAAACTATTGTTGCCATGTTTTTACATTGTCACTTGTTATTTAATTCATAAGCCATCATCATTTATGTGAGGATAGATTTTTTTGTTTTTCCTCAGTTTGACTGTTTTGAGGGAGTTAAATTTGATATCCTCTCTTCCATACACAAAGCGTCACTGGCTAATGCGTCCTTACAAATATCCATGAACAATGTCATCCTCTCCACCCATAAAGCGGCCAGTCAGCTGTCGAATTGTTGTGGTCGAAGCTTCATGTGGTACAAATACAAACTGCATTAAAATAACCACATGACAAAGTGGAAGGCCATGTAGACTTTGGATTGAACCCATGTTGTGATGCTACAGTGAAGACTCTGCAACTCAATGCAACGAGGCAAGATCCTAATAATTCACATAAGCGTTGAGTCTTATAAACCATGGTGAACAATTCAGAATTATCTAAATTTCCGTCTTCCCACACCGCTGAGCTGTAATATTTGTCAATATTGGGAATATTCTCAACATTTGGGAGTGTGTTGATATCTGGTCCCGTAAGTAATACACACAGTCTGGTACCGCTCGTCTGTTATTCTGTAAAGATTTCAGTTCATCTGAGCATTTGTGGGCTCATGGGCTTCATCTCCCCCCATCCCACATGCTAATAAAGACATTTGGGTCTGAAAGGTGTCTGTGTCGTTAGGTTACGACTGATGGAACTAGCTCCAGCCATGGTGAGATCATTAGGTTAGGACTGATGGGACTAGCTCCAGCCATGGTGAGATCATTAGGTTAGGACTGATGGGACTAGCTCCAGCCATGGTGAGATCATTAGGTTAGGACTGATGGGACGAGCTCCAGGCCATGGTGAGATCATTAGGTTAGGACTGATGGGACGAGCTCCAGGCCATGGTGAGATCATTAGGTTAGGACTGATGGGACTAGCTCCAGCCATGGTGAGATCATTAGGTTAGGACTGATGGGACGAGCTCCAGGCCATGGTGAGATCATTAGGTTAGGACTGATGGGACGAGCTCCAGGCCATGGTAAGATCATTAGGTTAGGACTGATGGGACTAGCTCCAGCCATGGTGAGATCATTAGGTTAGGACTGATGGGACGAGCTCCAGGCCATGGTGAGATCATTAGGTTAGGACTGATGGGACGAGCTCCAGGCCATGGTGAGATCATTAGGTTAGGACTGATGGGACTAGCTCCAGCCATGGTGAGATCATTAGGTTAGGACTGATGGGACTAGCTCCAGGCCATGATGAGATCATTAGGTTAGGACTGATGGGACGAGCTCCAGCCATGGTGAGATCATTAGGTTAGGACTGATGGGACTAGCTCCAGGCCATGGTGAGATCATTAGGTTAGGACTGATGGGACTAGCTCCAGCCATGGTGAGATCATTAGGTTAGGATTGATGGGACTAGCTCCAGGCCATGGTGAGATCATTAGGTTAGGACTGATGGGACGAGCTCCAGGCCACGATGAGATCATTAGGTTAGGACTGATGGGACTAGCTCCAGCCATGGTGAGATCATTAGGTTAGGATTGATGGGACTAGCTCCAGGCTATAGTGAGATCTCAGAGGTCAAGCAGCCACACAGAGGCATTTTTTTAGTGGTCACTGGCAGACGTTCTCGTATTGAGACAAGTCTGGAGCAGCTGCATGAGGATTTGCATGTTTCAAATCAGCACGTTAGCATTGACTCAGTGGACACAGTTAGTGTATCTTTGGGCCCACCATTTCTCCCCGAGCTTCCCATGTGAACCCACATAGAAGATAACAGCAGATGACTCTACTTACGGGTCAGCATTCAACAATGAATGAGTGTATTGCTGTTTAAATGAAGGCGCTTCACAAAAATGGTCTCTGAATAGTTGGCAAAAAAACACATTCTATTCTAGAGTCACTAGTCACTGATTGAAAACATGCATAACTTAATGTTATTTGACGTAGGAGTCGCAGCACAGCAGCACAAACATGGCCAGACCATCTCTCTACACTTCACATTGTTCGGTGGGATTGTTTTCAAACCCTATTTTCACCTCTTCCTTTTCCTGTCTAACTTCCTGTTTTGGCAGGAGCAACTGGAGGGTTTGGAGGTGGAGAGGGAGGAGCTGGGACAGCAGATTGATGCCCTCCTTATGGAGAACCGCAGCCTGCTGGAGCTTAAGATGTCCCTGGGGCTGGAAGTCGCCACGTACAGGTCCTTTTAACAAATGTGGAAAAAAAAAACAAGGGGAGGGGTGGCGTCAGTTAGAATATGTGTGTGCATATTTTAGGAAAAGTCATCATCTCTGACTCTTACATAGGTGCTGTTCTGTTGGTCACCCATCAGTTTCATTTGATGTTTGAACTGAAAGGTGCCCAGACGCTACACGTGCACTGTGATGTTCTAAATGTGAGAGCAGCCATTTATCAACATGCTGCTCTGGTTTGCCATTCATATTTAGTTTAGACAACCAATAAATGCTGTTAATTGATTGCAGCATGTTAGTATTGCATAACTGGATTTCTCCATTGAAGTATTACATTTGAACAGGATCTATTTTAAAAAAGCATCCTGCATCCTTGTAGACAGATCTATTATGGTAGTTTTCTGTTCAAACAGTACTTCCCCTTCCCCAGCTAAGCAACCTTCCTGGCTGAAACAAATGAAAAAGATTCCTTGTTTAATGCATACACAATTATATTGTGCAATTAACCTAATAGTGTCTTTTAGATTCGTATCTGGATTGTATCTGGATAATTGGAGCACACCGGAGGCTGTGCTCCAATTATTGGGGCATCACACTGCTCAGCCTCCCTGGGAAAGTCTACTCCAGGGTGCTGGAAAGGAGGCTCCGACTGATTATCGAACCTCGGATCCAGGAGGAACAGTGTGGATTCCATCCTGGCCGTGGAACAACGGACCAACTCTTTACCCTTGCGGAAGTGCTGAGGGGGGCATGGGAGTTTGACCAGCCAGTCTACATGTGTTTTATGGACTTGGAGAAGGCTTATGACCATGTACCCCGGGGCACTCTGCGGGGGGTACTGCGGGAGTATGGGGTACCAGGGCAGTTGCTACAAGCCATCCGGTCCTTGTATGTATAACCAAAGTGAGAGCTGTGTCAGCATTCTCAGCACAAAGTCAAACATGTTGTCGGTGGGTGTCAGACTCCACCAAGGTTGTCCCTTGTCTCCGATTCTGTTTGTGGTATTCATGGACAGGATCTCAAGGCGCAGCCAAGGTGAGGAGTGTGTCCGTTTTGGGAACCTCAGAATTGCATCTCTGCTCTTCGCAGATGATGTGGTTTTGTTGGCTTCATCAGAACGTGACCTCCAGCACACACTGGGGCGGTTTGCAGCAGAGTGTGAAACGGCCGGGATGAGAGTCAGCACCTCCAAGTCTGAGGCCGTGGTTCTCTACCGGAAAATGGTGGCTTGCTCCCTCCGGGTTGGGGATGAGTTGTTGCCCCAAGTGAAGGAGTTCAAGTACTTCGGGGTCTTGTTCAGGAGTGAGGGTAGGATGGAGCGGGAGATTGACAGGTGGATTGGTGCAGCATCAGCAGTAATGCGGACGTTGTACCAGACCGTTGTGGTGAAGAGGGAGCTGAGGTGGAAGACAAAGCTCTCAATGTACCTGTCAATCTTGGTTCCAACCCTCACCTGTGGTCATGAGCTTTGGGTAGTGACCGAAAGGGTGAGATCGTGGATACAAGCAGCTGAAATGAGTTTCCTCCGTAAGGTGTCTGGGCTCAGCCTTAAAGACAGGGTGAGGAGCTCGGACATCTGGAGGGAGCTCGGGGTAGAGCCGCTGCTCCTTCATGTCGAAAGGAGCCAGTTGAGGTGGTTCGGGCATCTGATTAGGATGCCTCCTGGGCGCCTTCCTTTGGAGGTTTACCGGGCACGACCAACTGGGAGGAGACCCCGGGGTAGATCCAGAACTCACTGAAGGGACTACATGTCCAATCTGGCCTGGGAACGCCTTGGGATCCCCCAGGAGGAGCTGGAGGGCATTGCTGGGGAGAGGGACGTCTGGAGTGTCCTACTTAGCTTGCTGCCACCGTGACCCGACCCCGGGGAAGCAGCTGATGATGAAATGAGAAAGATTCTTATCAAATGTTCATGTGATAATTTAAAAATCCTAAACAGAGTATGTCCATTTTCCAGAAAAAGGGTATTGAAATGATACAACCTAAAAGATTCAATATTTAAATGTCCCGAAGCTCTGAATCCTCTTTCCCAAAACACACAGCATAGATGTACCATTTTCTATTTCTACAAACATACACACTGTGTGTTTGTGCCTATGTATGTATGTGTGTAAAGCAACTGTGAGTGTTAAAAAAACGTTAAATAAGTTTCATTTATTATTATTATAGTGTGTGTATGTGCAAAGATATACGGCTTGTGTGGTTGCATAAAAAGCCATTCCCCTCCCCTGTCTAACCTGGGAATCCTTGGCTTGGTAGACTTCCTTTCTGACCTACTGGACTTCCTGTTTCTGTAGCACCAGGCCAGGGCACAGGAGGGAAGCCAGTCACACAGCATGTCCGTGTAGCGACAGTCTCGTGCCTTCTCCGCAAACAGGAACTCAAGCCATTTTCTGGGAATATTAGTGAGATCCGGCACGAGGGTAACACTGGCTGGGTGTAACGCTGTCATTGGCACCCTGTCAACACCGACTCACACGACCCATTGGTTTAACCCATTCAAACCACACGGGCTGCTGCCGTCTGTCGTGTGAGCCAGCTGAGCCGTGTGGACTCCAGACTAAAGGGCCTCATCTCGAAGAAAGAAAGTCCTGTCTGCCATCTTCAGACAGAGTAACTTACCCCTTGTGGATGGAGCTCTGGCATCTTCTTTCCCCTTCTCCCCCCTCCTCAAAGTATTGACCCTCATTCCCACGGCAACAAGCCAGCGGTCTGTGAGCCATGGGAGTCTGCAGTAACAGGAGTAACAGGAGTAACAGGAGTAACAGGAGCGGGGCAGCGGGGGAAACGTGGAGGACAGACGCCAAAGACACGCTCTACACAGTAGACAAAGCAGTGAGGTTTTTATCTGACACAAAGAAACAAAGGTTTGTTTGGAAATGAGGTTTTCACCATCTGAAACAGTTACACCGACAACACAACTTCAGCACATTCTGGGGGTTTGTTCGCTAATTTGGGTCATTTGTGGGGAAAACAGTAAACCAAGTGAACCCTCCGTATTTCTCAGGTTTGATTGGTGGAAGGTTTCTGGTGAGCCAACCAGTGGAGCAGAGGTGTGGGTGTGTTTCCCTTGGTGGTGTGTCCACACTTAAAATGTGTGATGGACTACTGGTGTGATCCACGTCTTGTGAAGAACAGCACCAGATTAGTGCTGCATGGGTGGATCATACGGTCAACCGTCGTGTGTGTGTGTGTGTGTGTGTGTGTTTGTTTTTCTACCCCAATGGGGCTTATTTTGGGGGATCAGATTTCTAATGGGGACTAAATGTCCCCATTAGAAATTTAGAAAAACCAAAGAAACCACCTACCTTGTGGGGTCATCTTATGGGTCCCCATGAGGAAAAGGGTCTGTTGTGGGGTCAGGACTTGGGCTTAGGGTTAATGTTATAATTATCACTGAGGTCAGGGTAAGGGTTAAGGTTAGGCATGTAGTCATGCTGGTTAAGCTTAGGGTTAAGGGCTAGGGAATGACTGTAGTCAGTGAGGGGTCCCCACTAGTATAGGGTGACATGGTGTGTGTGTGTGTGTGTGTGTGTGTGTGTGTGTGTGTGTGTGTGTGTGTGCGCGTGGATGTAGATTCTCAGTGTGACAAACAGGAATTGATTGACTAGTTTCTTGCCCTGCAGATGGTCCATCAATTGTGGTTCCACGCCCTTATTTCCATGACAACGGATCTCCCTCCTCTTCCCACACACTGCCTTCAGAGTCACTCTGGCATCCCACCTTTTGAAATTAATCTGTACCGAAACTGGAAACGTTTTCCAAACTGTTTCCTCGTAGATGGGAAGAGCTGCATGACTTTAAATGAACACGAGCTGTTTGTCCTTCTGTGTTTCTGTGTAGGGCTTTGCTGGACAACGAGAGCTTCAGGTGCGACGTCTCACCGATGGACAAGTTCAGAAGTACCTCCATCACCGGTGAATAAGTTGACTAAAACATCAATGTGCATCTTTTCATTGAGACTTTGTCGTTATCGTGTTTGGAAAAGCCCAACCCGCTCTACTGGTGATGGAATCACTGCCACTAACTGTGTCATCTCATATTTGGGACTTTAAGTCCTGAATGACAAAGCGGCATGAAGCAGAGGCTTGTCTCGGCCCAGTCTGTAATCTCATTAGACTAAGTAGGGAGGGGGACTCTTGAGGAGGTGGGGCTGAGTGAGGTGCCACGGGTTGGGTAATGCAGGCCACCTAAAAGGGTCCCCAAAGGTTATTGAGCCATATGGCTGCTCTTTCCTGTAACTTAGACCACGAGGAAAGGAAGTATTGATCAATATCTCCCCATTAGTGTCTGCCCCCCTTTGAAACATGTACTGTAATGATGCCTTCGGGAGGCAGTGTGCAGTATCTCTGTCATGTTAAGATAGCAGAGGATACTTTAAAATACAAGCCAGAGTTTTGTGGAGGCTATGAACACCTTAGATAATATCTGGTGTTGTACCCCCCCCTCCCAGAAAAAACCCAAATCAAAACAGTGTCATTTCAGCTCCACAAATGTAGGTTACATCAACTCAAGTGCCTTCAGGGCTCAAGTGAGGGGTTATCTTTACAGTAGCTAGATTTATTTGCAGTTCATGAACTCTCACCATGTCTCCCACAGATGCAGTTTCCAGTCCTCAAGGGTTTAAGGAAAGCTACCGGGCCCAGCTGTCCACTACTCACTTGACCACTCCTCTCTCATCTATCCGTGGAGTAAATAGCAGGCCCAAACTGGTCATTAAAAACACAACACCGATTTGGAATCAAAAACTCCCCACTGTGACCAAGGTTTCTCAGAAAGCTAAAGATGATCTGACTGAAACAGACACTGTAGAAATCACAAAGTCTGCAGCTTTGGAAACACCTTACCCCAAAGTCCTGCAGAATGGTACAGTCGAACAGTTCAGACCACAGGAAGTCCACGAAGAGGTCAACTATGCCGAGCCCCTCTCGCCCCCAAATGAGCAAGTGACTCCTGTTGAATCTATGGATGGATCCCACATAAAGGAAACCACCATGGAAGTTGATGAAGGAGTAGAGGATTTGAGCACTTCTCATGCTGGCTCTCAAGAGCAAGAGCAAGAGCAAGACCAAGTCTTGGAGTCTACTGTTAGTTATCAGGTTGAGTCTGCTGTCCCATTGACAAAGGATGTCACAGGTTTTTCAGATGAGCATGGTGAGATGGTGCTGTTTGACGTGTCTGCTGAGAAAGAGGAGCTGTATAAGCCATGTGCGAAATTTGATCCATGGGCAGAGAAGGAACTTACACCATCACCACACATTAAACAAGCAGAAACCTCTGATTCAGAGACCCAAGCAGTTCTTGAACCTACATTTGAGCCTGGCACAAGCAGCCCAGCTTCTGAATGTGAGCCAGAGGAAAGTGTGTTTAACCAGCTAGCCAACTTTAGCCAACAGGAAAATATCTCAAACACTGAGGCAACAGCAACAAGCCAGCAAGAAGAGGATTCCATGGCAGGAACAAACGAGGAAGAGTTTGAGGATAAGTTGTACCCAGATGGAGAGGAGATGGACACTTGGGATAGTGTGATAGAAAGAAGGGTTGATATGGAGAAAGATAAGAAAATTGATGAGATTAAACCTCAACACATAGAACCAGAGGAGGATATATCAGCAGGAGAACAGGAGGCTAAGGAACATGAAAGAACTAGAGATGTCACCTCAGTCACACAGTACGATGATAGCAACCTGACTTCTTCACTGACGGACACTACATTACACAAAGACGGACAGCCAGAGAAAGCTTTTCCAAACCAACAGCATGTGAGTCTTTCAAACAAAGAAGATGAAGACAATGACGAAGAAGACTCTCAAAACGTCTCAGTGTCATGGCGGACTGAGCTGGAAAGCGACAGCTATGCTCAGGATAACACACTAGCTGACACCCGGCCTCTGATTCGATACAAGAGTGACGAGATGGATGCCAATGCTCAGGCGTTTGTGGACGTAAGCAACTCCAGTGAAGGTGAAGAAGACAATAAGGTTGGGGAAATAGGAAGTGGCAACTGGAGTGAAAGTAAGTCAAAGAGATCTGGAACCATGGAGGACCTGTGGGAGGAGGCTGGAGGTGAAATACTGGATGATGAGTATGACCTGGACTATACTCACACTGCGGACCTTGATGCTAGCCATGGCAGGGCTCCAGGTCTGCAGAGTCCACTAGCGGATGGAAAACTTGTGGAAGTTGAAATGAACAGGAAAGTCACGGACAGACATTCTAATGAAAAAACAGAGGAACATACCAAATGGGAGGAAATCAAGGATGTAGACTACAACGAGGAGTTGGACATGGTGGACAGACTTGTGGAACAAGAGTTAGAAAGCTTATCCACCGCCACGTACAGTGCATGCTTTGGTCTGCAGCAGACAGGTGAGAGGGAGCATTTGCTAAATCTGCTGGTTGAGACTGACAAGGAAATGACAGAGCAAGAATTTGGCAAGACAAAAAGGGAGGACATGTTTTACAGTGAAGAGCAAGACGTGGCAGTTAATAACAACCTTCCGTCCTCCACAAGTATTCAAACAACTTTTGAGCAGCCACATTTCAGCATCCCTTTAGAAGAAATGCCTCACACAGATTTGTTGGCTCAGGAGGAGGTCCAGCATGAAGAGAAAAAAACTTTCGAAGGTATGGACAACAGGGAAGAAGACTATGAACACAATCACAACCTGTCAATGCTGACTAACACCGACCTGACAGAAGATCGATCCATCTGTAGTGACCTCAGCAGCAGGCCTGGGAGTCAGATCAACGTGAACAACTCAGACGCAGAGGAATCCAACAGCTCGGTGGATGAGTCACCCAATGTCAGCCGCTGCTCTCAGTTGACAGCTCATGTAATAGAAGATCAGGATGACATGATGCATGTGGCTTTCTCGGACAAAGGACAGCAGGCTGTATCTGTGGAAGGAACCAGTTCTACTCCACAACATTCTGTGGAGGGGGCTGCTGATTCACAAGCATCTCTTGATGCTCTACAAACAGTCAAATGGGAGAGTCAAAGCACAGACTTAGAAACCAGAGGTCCAATGTCAGGTGATCAAATGTGTTCCGATGCTGCTGAAAGGCCTTTCCATGACGAACACAGCATTCACAAGACACACGAGGGCTCTCCTGAGGTGTCCCCTGACAGCATACTGACCAAAGCAGACATCTTTCAAGTAAAGGACTCATCAGAATCTTTGGAAACAAATTGTGAAGACAGAAGCCCTCATGATGTCTTCAGCAGTGTAAACGAGGACTTCTGGGGCTCCACCCAGTTGACAGAAGCCACCTATCAACCAGATGATCCCTACAATGACGCGGCTGAGAGAGCCAATCAGAATCTGACCTCTGGTGAAAACCTCGTTTTTGGGAAACTGGGAAAACAGTTTGCAGCCAATGGGAAGTCTAGAAAGGCGTTTGACTCATCAAAAGCCGTAGTCTGTGAGGAGAAGCTGGTGGCTGCGGAAGAGGAACAGAGGTCAGACGTGAAGGAGCTGGTCCATTCTGAGGGTTCTGAAGATGAAGGGGAATCCTGGTCACCTGGGGAGGAATCGCTGCAAAAAAGTAATCACTGATTAGCAGATAGCGTGAAAGAAAAGACAGTTACAGACATTATTAGTGTTTCTGAGGAGAACGTTTTGGCTGTTTAGTACGTCGGCACTGCTGTTATGAAAACCAAAGTTGAGCCTTGGTGCACATATTGTGAGACTTGTTCTACCCATGGACACTGAGCGCTGGCCCTGTGTGCTAAAGCTGGCCTGTGTCACTGGCAGTGTCGCTTGTGTCATCATGATGTCTGCCCGTCAGCTCTTCTGGCTGCAGGGTGCAGGTTATGGAGAAGGTCGGAATCGCTGCATGGGGCAGAATGAAGGTCAAAGCGTTGAGCTGTTGGTTTGCAGCCGTGTGTGAATGTGGCGGCTGCTGGGATCAGTGTGCAGTGAGGGCAGCACTGGCTGTAGGAGCTGCTGTTCAGTTGTATCAGAATGATAATTACTCTAAAAGTGACGTAGCTCGTTTCACTGGACTGCGGTGGATTAACGTATGAGTGCATGATTTAAAGGTAGAAATCTAAATGATTTAAATGTAGAAAATGGTTTGAAAAGGTTTTTGCTGATGATAAATGAGGGTAACAGAAACCTGTAGCTGTTTCTCATGTCATTTTAATAGTTGCTTGTCCTGTAGGGTGGAAAGTGATGTCATTTCTTTGCAGTCCAGTTTCCTCCATCAAGGCTTGGTGTGACTTGGTACCTTCTCACTTCAAATAAACTGCAGATGAACCAGTTCTTCCGTGTCGTCTTGTCTGATGCTTTCTGGTCTTGGTTGCTTTGACTGTGCTCTTGAGGTTTTATGTTTTGGATCATGGTTCATCCAGTATTATAAACCCCGCTTCCAAACTAATGCATGGTTCAAGATTCAGCACAAAACATTGTATGGTCTGCAAATAAAGCCGCAGCAGACGGAGGTTGTGTGTCTGTAATGTTCATGTCCATTTAATGTTCATCTAACGCACTTTGTCTCAACTTTTTTAACGCATCACCACTTGCTGGTTATGGACTTTGTTAACAGGTCAAATGGTTGTGGAGAAATTAGTTTCACACACGTTGTTGCTTCTTCTTAACATCTAAAAATCACTTAAAAACATTTCAACAGTTACACACACAAACAAAATGTGCTAAAGGGAAAAGTTTGGACCGCCTACAAGTGGACTTGTCTAAATCACTGCTTCAGCGTTGTTCTTGCTAGTGAAGAAGAGGGTGGCCTTCGGAATGTCCTAAACCTTCCTCGTGTGAGACTTGGGCAGCAGTCAGTACACGCAGCTTCTCGCCAGGCCGCATCGATTTACCGACAGCGCAACACACGTGTGTCCCTCCACAGCATGCAGAGAAGAGCTGCAGTGCTGCCTGCACAACTTCTGCACAACCTGTGTGTGTGTGTGTGTGTGTGTGTGTGTGTGTGTGTGTGTGTGTGTGTGTGTGTGTGTGTGTGTGTGTGTGTGTGTGCACGCTGTGAGGCCTACCTACGCCTGGCGGTGTCCCAGCCTCGCCTGACCTCACAGCCAGTAGGCAGACAAAGCAGCACGGGGCCCCGGGCCCTCGGCGGTAAATGACCATCCCACAGGACAAACGAGCAGGAAAACAGGGAACAATGAGTGACCTCCCCTCCTCCTCGTCTCGCTTCACCTCCGCTCTCACCCAACACCCCCCTCCACCCCTCACCCACCCATTCCACCATTCATTACTCAGTTTACTGAACAATGGCGGCTATTTTAGAGGCGGGCCGTTCGGCTCCTCGCTGTCCAGTGAGGGACCACAGGACACTGAATGAAAGTAAGAGAGGAAGGAAAGTGCAGGAGAGGAGGACAGAGATCTGGCAAATCCTGATTTCCTGTTTGTTCTCCTGCTCGCTGTGGAAAATCACCGCTTGTACTGAAACGTAGACACAGAAAGACACAGAAAGACCGACACACAGTCTCTAGACAGCCAACATGAGCTCCATGTGCAGGGTGTGTACACACCGGCACAAGAGCACAGGTGCTGTGATGGCAACAGTTCCTCAGGGCCCTCAAGTGAAGGTGACACTCTGCAGAAACCCTGTCCATGTCCTCTGGGGGACAGACCAGTTCTACCCTCCCACGTCCTGAAGACACAGAAGGGGAGGCACTTCACCTGGACACAACGTCTGCTGACAGGAACGTCCCATCATCATCTGAGTGACCTCTTCAGTCCCACCTGACTGCAGGTACCCCACCCTTATAACCAACACAGTGACTGCAGGTACCCCACCCTTATAACCAATACAGTGACTGCAGGTACCCCACCCTTATAACCAATACAGTGACTGCAGGTACCCCACCCTTATAACCAATACAGTGACTGCAGGTACCCCACCCTTATAACCAATACAGTGACTGCAGGTACCCCACCCTTATAACCAATACAGTGACTGCAGGTACCCCACCCTTATAACCAATACAGTGACTGCAGGTACCCCACCCTTATAATCAATACAGTGACTGCAGGTACCCCACCCTTATAATCAATACAGTGGCTGCAGGTACCCCACCCTTATAATCAATACAGTGACTGCAGGTACCCCCACCCTTATAACCAATACAGTGACTGCAGGTACCCCACCCTTATAACCAATACAGTGACTGCAGGTACCCCACCCTTATAACCAATACAGTGACTGCAGGTACCCCACCCTTATAACCAATACAGTGACTGCAGGTACCCCACCCTTATAACCAATACAGTGACTGCAGGTACCCCACCCTTATAACCAATACAGTGACTGCAGGTACCCCACCCTTATAATCAATACAGTGACTGCAGGTACCCCACCCTTATAATCAATACAGTGGCTGCAGGTACCCCACCCTTATAATCAATACAGTGACTGCAGGTACCCCCACCCTTATAACCAATACAGTGACTGCAGGTACCCCACCCTTATAACCAATACAGTGACTGCAGGTACCCCACCCTTATAACCAATACAGTGACTGCAGGTACCCCACCCTTATAATCAATACAGTGACTGCAGGTACCCCACCCTTATAACCAATACAGTGACTGCAGGTACCCCACCCTTATAATCAATACAGTGACTGCAGGTACCCCACCCTTATAATCAATACAGTGGCTGCAGGTACCCCACCCTTATAATCAATACAGTGACTGCAGGTACCCCCACCCTTATAACCAATACAGTGACTGCAGGTACCCCCCCCTTATAACCAATACAGTGACTGCAGGTACCCCACCCTTATAACCAACACAGTGACTGCAGGTACCCCACCCTTATAACCAACACAGTGACTGCAGGTACCCCACCCTTATAACCAATACAGCGACTGCAGGTACCCCACCCTTATAACCAATACAGCGACTGCAGGTACCCCACCCTTATAACCAATACAGTGACTGCAGGTACCCCACCCTTATAACCAATACAGTGACTGCAGGTACCCCACCCTTATAACCAATACAGTGACTGCAGGTACCCCACCCTTATAACCAATACAGTGACTGCAGGTACCCCACCCTTATAACCAATACAGTGACTGCAGGTACCCCACCCTTATAAACAACATAGTGGCATCACCACCCAAACCAGCGACCAGTTTCCTCTTATAAACAGTGCAGTCAGGTGAGACTGAGGAGGTCACTTGGATGGTGATGAAACGTTTCTGTCAGTAGACGTTGTGTCCACATGACCTGATTCACCTTCTGTGATCTGGACTACTGAGCAGGAAGACACTTCCTAAAAGTTCACAAAATGTAGTGTGATCATGAACTTACCGGGCCACAGAACGTGGCGACACCAAAATACCTTGTATATATGAGAATATTTAGGCAAGGGAGGTGGACGTCATTTAGAGGAATATTTGGTAGACAGACTGACAGATCGATAGACAGATAGAGAGAGAGAGAGAGATAGCTTGATGTGTATGTCTGTCTGTATCTATCTGTCTGTCTGTCTGTCTGTCTGTCTGTCTGTCTGTCTGTCCGTCCGTCCGTCCGTCCGTCCGTCCGTCCGTCCATCCATCGTAACGTTATTCTCCAGCCTTGCCTCAGTGAGGAGGCTGGCTTCTGGACAGGTATCAGCGTGGCTGCTGTCTAACCTGTGAACAGCGCCCCCCCCCTGCCACGTGTGATTTGCAGGAGCTTTGCCCTTCATGGCCGAGCTGAACCTTCACGAGGAACTCCACACAAAGGTCTCTTTGAGACCGCCATGGTGCTCTGCCAAAACGCTTCAAGTGGGTTTTCTGTGTGCGTCTGTTGACCAGTGAGGGTGGACAGTGTTGAATAATGAAGGTTTGGGTTTTAACCTGCTTGTCAGGGAGCCGTCCATGAACCCGACTCACCGGGTCCCCACCGCCCCGATGGAGGAGTGGCTTGACTCTGAACGAGAAGCGAGCAGCTTTTGCTCTCTCTGAAAGGTCTGCCAGTAGGACGTGTGAGGAGACCCGTATGGACCCCAGCAGGAGACACAGCCGTCGTATCTTTTTAGTGTCGTCGGGTTGAACAGATATTAGCATCATTGTAAGGTGCCGGGGGTGTAGTGATATAATGCCATGTATATCCACTGGAACTACACTAGCTGTTATGTACTACCCGCACTGTTGTTATGGTTACACCACTACCATGTATGGTTATGACGTCTGCCTACTGAGCCACGATTAAACCTGAGTTCTATAACCCGGTGTGGTCATTGATCCTCGACCAATACTACCCCAGGTATTACTTCAGGTGGTATTTATGATCAGAATGCTGGAGCTCTGACCTTTGACCTGGTCGATGAGGGGATTTTAAGTGATCCTGCCTGTCCTCTCATTCAGAGAATCGCTGCGGAGTTAAAATGACCTTCAACAAGACAGGACTGTCAGGGCTACAGCAGCCACGTGAAGACAGCTGGAGGCATGGAGGCATCTGGCACCACCGGCCTGCTGCTCCTGCGCCAGTCACCCTCCAACTATGTCTGAATCCTCCACACACCAGAGTATGCAGTCCATGACAACACAACAAGTCCCGTCTACAGGCCCAACAAACAACGCGTCAGCGGCGACACACCACCAAGAGGATCAAGTAAAAATAGACCAGTGATTGCTCCTGGACCTGCAATCAGCCCACCACGCCACAGGGGCTGTAAGCCTGCCATGAAAAAGATTTGGGGAATCACCTCTTTCCCCCGGAGCAGCTCCTCTCTCTCCTCTCTCTCCACAAAAGGAGGTTCACTCAGAAAGGAAGGTGAAGGCTTAAACCTCGCAAGGTCTCGGGTGTTCTTCAAAGTGAAAGCAGCAAACATTTCAAACTTACCTGCTAGAAAGTAGAGAACCACATCCAGACCAGAATGACCGTCGACCTGGCCGTGGTCGAGCACGCGGACAATAAGGCACAGGACATACAAGGGCCACCACAAACACACAAGACCCTTTAAAGGCAAGACCAAAGCCACACAAAGAAGGTCGAATCAGTTCATCTGGACACAACGTTTACTGCCAGATACGTTTCATCACTCAGCTAGGCGACCTCTTCATCCTCAGTCTTCATCCTCAGTCTTCATCTTCAGTCTTCATCTTCAGTCTTCATCTTCAGTTTTCATCCTCAGTCTTCATCCTCAGTCTTCATCCTCAGTCTTCATCTTCAGTCTTCATCTTCAGTTTTCATCCTCAGTCTTCATCCTCAGTCTTCATCCTCAGTCTTCATCTTCAGTCTTCATCTTCAGTTTTCATCCTCGGTCTTCATCTTCGGTCTTCATCTTCAGTCTTCATCTTCAGTCTTCATCTTCAGTTTTCATCCTCAGTCTTCATCTTCAGTCTTCATCCTCAGTCTTCATCTTCAGTCTTCATCCTCAGTCTTCATCCTCAGTCTTCATCTTCAGTCTTCATCCTCAGTCTTCATCCTCAGTCTTCATCTTCAGTCTTCATCCTCAGTCTTCATCTTCAGTCTTCATCTTCAGTCTTCATCTTCAGTCTTCATCTTCGGTCTTCATCTTCAGTCTTCATCTTCAGTCTTCATCTTCAGTTTTCATCCTCAGTCTTCATCCTCGGTCTTCATCTTCAGTCTTCATCCTCAGTCTTCATCTTCAGTCTTCATCCTCAGTCTTCATCCTCAGTCTTCATCTTCAGTCTTCATCCTCAGTCTTCATCCTCAGTCTTCATCTTCAGTCTTCATCCTCAGTCTTCATCTTCAGTCTTCATCTTCAGTCTTCATCCTCAGTCTTCATCTTCAGTCTTCATCTTCAGTCTTCATCCTCAGTCTTCATCCTCAGTCTTCATCTTTAGTCTTCATCTTCAGTCTTCATCCTCAGTCTTCATCCTCAGTCTTCATCTTCAGTCTTCATCCTCAGTCTTCATCTTCAGTCTTCATCCTCAGTCTTCATCCTCAGTCTTCATCTTCAGTCTTCATCTTCAGTCTTCATCCTCAGTCTTCATCCTCAGTCTTCATCTTCAGTCTTCATCTTCAGTCTTCATCTTCGGTCTTCATCTTCAGTCTTCATCTTCAGTCTTCATCCTCAGTCTTCATCTTCAGTCTTCATCTTTAGTCTTCATCTTCAGTCTTCATCCTCAGTCTTAATCTTCAGTCTTCATCTTCAGTCTTCATCCTGACTCTTCATCTTCAGTCTTCATCTTCAGTCTTCATCAAGATGAAGAGGTCGCTTAGCTGAGTGATGAAACTTATCTGGCAGTAAACGTTGTGTCCAGATGAACTGATTCGACCTTCTTCGATATTGAGAGAAAT
>JAJHIY020002178.1:1767500-1770000 GCA_022114975.2 Lampris megalopsis
CTGGACTAAAAACCGCAGCGCCGAACTCGTCAATGACGTCACCCGTTAAGCGCCTCCGTCCCTAGCCCGGCGTGCTCTGACGTCACTACGGCCGCTTGTCTTGTGTCGTATAAATCGTGCAATATTAGTAACACCCTTTTCGAAGAACAAAAGAGAAAACAAACCTAAAAAAATGTCAAAACAAAAACAAAATATATTTATTCAATAGCTTTATGTCATAACAATAAAATAAAATTCCAAATAAACCAAGATGTCTAAGCTACACAAAAAACCGCAGAGAGAATATAATAACAAAACTGCTATTTGTATCATCACAACAGTCACCATCGGTGATGGATGTGGCGATGACAATAATAATAATAATAATAATAATAATAATATCAGTTATCAGAGAACAATCAGAATTAAAACAGACGAAAGAACTGTCACCAGCACAAGTTAACACTGGAAAGTGAGTGAGACTTCTACATCTTCATCAGACATGAGGGAACACGTCAGGCGGAGCGGCCCTCTTCTTCTTCATCACACCATCTCTCACAACGATTGTCTCTGTTTTGTGCTCACAGCGACCCCCAGCGCTGCTGTGGGCGACATGACAGCCCCTTGAGCACAAACACCACGTGGCCTACGTTCCCCATGAGTCCGTTCAAAATGGCCGCCGTCTCGTGAGGCAGCAGATTGTGGCCCTGCGACCGCTCAACAGGGCGGCCGTCAAGGGAAACCAATTGTCTTTTAATTTTGTTCAAAGCTCAGCGCCCGTTAGTCTAACAGTCTACGTGTACACAACACTACACAAGTATTTACGTGTACTCAGAACCCCCCAGAAAAACCACCCGACGTTCAGAGAGAGCTGGGAAGAGGGTCTCTGAAGGACTGGGTGAGAGCTAGAATGAGATAAACAAGAGAGATGAGAGCAGGACGGGGAACAAAACACACGAGGGGGCAAGTGTTCAGTTACAGGTGAGGGGCAAAGAGGAGACACAGGGTCAAATCAAGCAGGAGACAGAGACAGACAGAGAGAGGTGATGGCAGTAGTATGTGATGAAATGGGGGATGTGGGAGGGGGCTGGGGGGCTTGTCCGGGATGCCATGCTAATATAATGAAATGGGGGAGGAAATGGGGGATGTGGGGATGTGGGAGGGGGTTGGGGGGCTTGTCCGGGATGCCATGCTAATATAATGAAATGGGGGAGGAAATGGGGGATGTGGGAGGGGGTTGGGGGGCTTGTCCGGGATGCCATGCTAATATAATGAAATGGGGGAGGAAATGGGGGATGTGGGAGGGGGTTGGGGGGCTTGTCCGGGATGCCATGCTAATATAATGAAATGGGGGAGGAAATGGGGGATGTGGGAGGGGGTTGTGGGGGCTTGTCCGGGATGCCATGCTAATATAATGAAATGGGGGAGGAAATGGGGGATGTGGGAGGGGGTTGGGGGGCTTGTCCGGGATGCCATGCTAATATAATGAAATGGGGGAGGAAATGGGGGATGTGGGAGGGGGTTGGGGGGGCTTGTCCGGGATGCCATGCTAATATAATATAATTTAATTTGTGGCACAGAGATGAATCAGGTGAGCGAAGTGTCCTCCATCCTCACTTCAATAGCTGTAAAACAATGACAGTCGACACCCAGCCTGCTTCTCTGGATGGATTACACTGAAAACAGTATGTAGGTGGTGTGTGTGTGTGTGTGTGTGTGTGTGTGTGTGTGTGTGTGTGTGTGTGTGTGTGTGTGTGTGACTTAAAGGTAAAACAACAGAAGTAAAAGACCAGCAGAGGTCAGAGAGAGCAGGAAAGGCCTGCTGATAAGAAAGCTATGCTAGCAACGCAGTAAACCCAGAGTCCAGAAGTCCAGGCTGGGTTGGAGAGACATCAGCAGGAGCCCAGACTGAGTGTGCAGCCTAACGACAAATGTTCAGCACGTCCTGCCTCCACAGCTCTTAGCAAGCACACGGAGCCAGTTATCTCTGAGACCCAGTGCTTTTTAGAAAAAGGAAAACAATCACACAAAACAAAATATAAATACACACTTCTGACCTGTGATTTCCCCGTCCAGATCATCCTCCAGACCCCAGATAATATTACTCACACACACACAGAGTACAAAAATGACATCCTTCATAGTTCACAAAATGCACAACAACCATTTCATATTGTGTGACCTGGCCTTGGTGTAAAGGTACAGGGGCCGTGTGGCAGGTAGAGGGAGACACTGTCAATATACACACATGGCTTATTTCTGCAGAGAACCGGCTGATAGAACCAGCTGATAGAACCAGGCGATAGAACCAGGGGATAGAACCAGCGGATAGAACCAACTGATAGAACCAGGCGATAGAACCAGGGGATAGAACCAGCGGATAGAACCAGCTGATAGAACCAGCTGATAGAACCAGCTGATAGAACCAGGGGATAGAACCAGGCGATAGAACCAGCTGATAGAACCAGCTGATAGAACCAGGCGATAGAACCAGCTGATAGAACCAGGGGATAGAACCAGC
>JAJHIY020002178.1:1777500-1872500 GCA_022114975.2 Lampris megalopsis
TAGTAGTTAGGTAGTAGTAGTAGTTGCTCTGGAGTTGTTAGGTAGTAGTAGTAGTTAGGTAGTAGCAGTAGTTAGGTAGTAGCAGTAGTTAGGTAGTAGTAGTAGTTAGGTAGTAGTAGTAGTTGCTCTGGAGTTGTTAGGTAGTAGCAGTAGTTAGGTAGTAGCAGTAGTTAGGTAGTAGCAGTAGTTAGGTAGTAGTAGTAGTTAGGTAGTAGTAGTAGTTAGGTAGTAGCAGTAGTTAGGTAGTAGTAGTAGTTAGGTAGTAGCAGTAGTTAGGTAATAGCAGTAGTTAGGTAGTAGTAGTAGTTAGGTAGTAGTAGTAGTTAGGTAGTAGCAGTAGTTAGGTAGTAGCAGTAGTTAGGTAGTAGCAGTAGTTAGGTAGTAGTAGTAGTTGCTCTGGAGTTGTTAGGTAGTAGCAGTAGTTAGGTAGAAATAGGCAGTAATAGTAGTTAAACAGTAGCAGTAGTTAGACAGTAGCAGTAGTTAGGTAGTAGTAGTCGTTAGACAGTAGCAGTAGTTAGGTAGTAGCAGTAGTTAGGTAGTAGTAGTAGTTGCTCTGGAGTTGTTAGGTAGTAGCAGTAGTTAGGTAGAAATAGGCAGTAATAGTAGTTAAACAGTAGCAGTAGTTAGGTAGAAATAGGCAGTAATAGTAGTTAAACAGTAGCAGTAGTTAGACAGTAGCAGTAGTTAGACAGTAGCAGTAGTTAGGCGGTAGTTAGGTAGTAGTAGTCGTTAGATAGTAGCAGTAGTTAGGTGGTAGTAGTAGTAGTAGTAGTTAGGTAGGGCTGCAGGACATCAGGGTGTAGGTGTGTGCAAAAGATGTTAATTTAAGCTCAGTTGTTATAAGTTGAGTTTTGTTCAGTTAAAATGGGTTAACTGTTCATTTGTGTGTTTGCTTTCTTTTTCATATTGTTTTTCACTTGTAGTGACACCCTGTAAATACATTATCTTAGTTCAATAGTAAATACATTATCTTAGTTAAATAGTAAATACATTCTCTTAGTTAAATAGTTAATACATTATTATAGTTAAATAGTAAATACATTCTCTTAGTTAAATAGTAACGACATTATCTTAGTTAAATAGTAACGACATTATCTTAGTTAAATAGTAAATGCATTATCTTAGTTAAATAGTTAATACATTATTATAGTTAAATAGTAAATACATTCTCTTAGTTAAATAGTAAATACATTATCTTAGTTAAATAGTTAATACATTATTATAGTTAAATAGTAAATACATTCTCTTACTTAAATAGTAAATACATTATTATAGTTAAATAGTAACGACATTATCTTAGTTCAATAGTAAATACACTATCTTAGTTAAATAGTTAAGACATTATTATAGTTAAATAGTAAATATATTATCTTAGTTAAATAGTTAATACATTATTATAGTTAAATAGTAAATACATTCTCTTAGTTAAATAGTAAATACATTATCTTAGTTAAATAGTAAATACATTCTCTTAGTTAAATAGTAAATACATTATCTTAGTTAAATAGTAAATACATTATCTTAGTTAAATAGTTAATACATTATTATAGTTAAATAGTAAATACATTATCTTAGTTAAATAGTTAATACATTATTATAGTTAAATAGTAAATACATTATCTTAGTTAAATAGTTAATACATTATTATAGTTAAATAGTAAATACATTCTCTTAGTTAAATAGTAAATACATTATCTTAGTTAAATAGTAAATACATTCTCTTAGTTAAATAGTAAATACATTCTCTTACTTAAATAGTAAATACACTATTTTAGTTAAATAGTAAATACATTCTCTTAGTTAAATAGTAACGACATTATCTTAGTTAAATAGTAAATAAACTATTTTAGTTAAATAGTAAATACATTATCTTGGTTAAATAGTAACGACATTATCTTAGTTAAATAGTAACGGCATTATTTTAGTTACATAGAAACAGTTTTGAGTCTGCCTCCTACACTCAGGTCAGGCTTCCCCGCAGTGGTCAATAGCTTTAAAACACACCATTGACTCCAGATGCAAATAATAATAATAATAATAATAATAACGGATTACATTATAATAAACAATAAATAAATAAACAATGGATATCTATTAGAGCAGCTACACCAAAACAGAGCCAAGCCAGTCAACCATGGTGTGATTCAGGACAGAAGCAGGACAATGCAGATGCAGTTTTATCTCAACACGTGGAAAAACAAGGACACACCGTTACACACACAACCAAGTGGGGGTATAAAAGCACGCTGATCCTGATCTGCACCACTCACACTCTGACAACTTTCACTCCCACCGGGGTCCAAAGCCTCATTAAGTGTGTGTGTGTGTGTGTGTGTGTGTGTGTGTGTGTCTATATCTATCTATCTATCTATCTATCTATCTATCTATCTATCTATCTATCTATCTATCTATCTATCTATCTATCTATCTATCTATCTATATTTATACATATATAATCCAGTGAGTCAAGTAAATTGTGTATGAGACAGTACAAGCCTGTTTCATGTCATAAGCATGATCAGCTGTCAGTAAAGCTACTGGGTGGAGAACACACCATCTACTGCCTCGTCATGCACACCACATGCACATCATCCAATGGGGAAGGGAGAGGTGCGACATTCAAAAACTGAAAAACACGTGATCGCTCACGGTCCAATGGGGGGGGGGGTTGGTATTAGTCTATTGTCATGATTTATTTATAATTACAACATAGGTGCTTATATATGTATGTGTGCAGCTGCCGGCCAGTTCACTGCTGTTATTCAGTGTGGACATTTGTGGTTTGCTGATGATTAAGTCTGGGTCAGTTAAACACAGGTTGCACATTTTACCGCTGGGTGAATATGTTTTGTTCTTTGAGAGGATTTTCCAGGTGGTTGAACAATGAAGGTTTCTGTCCACCAATGACCAAATATAAGGGCTTAAACATGTGGCATTCTTTAAACGGTTGTTTGTAAAGCTACACACGTGTGCATTAAACCTCTTTGTGATTGTCCCTCTGTTAGACCCACGTATGTCTCTGTTTTGTCGTTGTCATCTCGTCACCGTAGCTTGGTAGATGACTCCCTTCGTCTGGCATTTCCCCTCGAGGGGGCGTGAGTCCTTCACACGGCAGTTGCAGTTGGGGGAGTCCGGTTGTGATGAGGGTGTCATTGATTTGTTGGTGATTCTTGTGTTGTGGGACGATATTATGTGTTGAATGTTAGACATGCAGCTGTAACTAGTTTCGACGATGTTCCTGTTGAATATTTTCCTCAGTTGATGGTCCGGGGTAAAACACTTATCCAAAAGTTCAAAACTGCTGACCCATGTTTGTGGCCATGGTGCCACTGTAGGGTGGTTGTACCACGGTATCACTGTAGGGTGGGTTGTACCACGGTGTCACTGTAGGGTGGTTGTACCACGGTGTCACTGTAGGGTGGGTTGTACCACCGTATCACTGTAGGTTGGGTTGTACCACGGTGTCACTGTAGGGTGGGTTGTACCACGGTATCACTGTAGGGTGGTTGTACGACGGTGTCACTGTAGGGTGGTTGTACCACGGTATCACTGTAGGGTGGTTGTACCACGGTGTCACTGTAGGGTGGGTTGTACCACCGTATCACTGTAGGTTGGGTTGTACCACGGTGTCACTGTAGGGTGGGTTGTACCACTGTATCACTGTAGGGTGGTTGTACCACGGTGTCACTGTAGGGTGGTTGTACCACGGTATCACTGTAGGGTGGTTGTACCACGGTGTCACTGTAGGGTGGTTGTAGCACGGTGTCACTGTAGGGTGGTTGTACCACGGTGTCACTGTAGGGTGGTTTGTAGCACGGTGTCACTGTAGGGTGGTTGTACCACGGTATCACTGTAGGTTGGGTTGTACCACGGTGTCACTGTAGGGTGGTTGTACCACGGTGTCACTGTAAGGTGGTTGTACCACGGTGTCACTGTAGGGTGGTTGTACCACGGTGTCACTGTAGGGTGGTTGTACCACGGTGTCACTGTAAGGTGGTTGTACCACGGTATCACTGTAGGGTGGTTGTACCACGGTGTCACTGTAGGGTGGTTGTACCAGCTGATGTTTCTTCTTCTGCTACGTTTGTTGGTTTGTGGTCAGTCAGTGTGTAATGGTGGGTTGTACTTGAGCTGCTCTTTTGTAATGCATCTTGGTGGGGGGGGGTGCATCTTCACTGAAGATGGACTCACTAGATGATCATTTTGAGAGTCTTCTATTGATGCTTTCTGGGATGTTCTTCAAGATGGAGGGTGGTGGTTGCTCTCTCTATGGACATACTGCAGTGTGTTGGTGGGCTTCATGTACAGCTTGTATGAGCCGTTCCTAAGGTCCACTGAGATGTCCAGAAAGTCCATTTGTTTTTTGTTTGCTTCAATAGTGATTTTTATATCATTGTTTGAGAGTATTTTGCAGATTGTTTTTTTAATGTGCTCGACCTCTCTTGGTGTTTTGCTACAACCTGCTAACCCATCATCCCTATAGAGTCCAATATTGATGTCCAGGTCCTGTAGTTGAGAAAACAAATGCATTCAAACTAGTTCACAAGTTTCTGCCCCATTGAAGCTGCCCATGGTTACATCACATTTGCTATTACCTTTTTTCTACCATGGGTTTCGATTGTGGTACAAAAGTGGTTCTTCACCTGGTATATAATGTCTCTGTCCTGGTACGTAATGTCTCTGTCTTGCTCGGGTATCACTGTGTGTCCTGGTATATAATGTCTCTGTCTTGCTCGGGTATCACTGTGTGTCCTGGTATATAATGTCTCTGTCTTGCTCAGATATGACTCTGTGTCCTGGTATATAATGTCTCTGTCTTGGTCAGATATCACTGTGTCCTGGTATATAATGTCTCTGTCTTGGTCAGATATCACTGTGTCCTGGTATATAATGTCTCTGTCTTGGTATATAATGTCTCTGTCCTAGTATATAATGTCTCTGTCTTGCTCAGATATCAGTGTGTCTTGTGGTAAAATCAGTGGCTTTGGATAGTAACTCTTTGCTTATGGAGGGGTAGAACTTGCAGATATCAAAACATATGAATTTGCAGTTGTCTCAACTACAGGACCTAGATATCAATGTTGGACAACTACAGGACCTGAACATCAGTGTTGGACTCTATAGGGATGATGGGCTAGCAATTTGTAAGAAAACACCAAGACAGGTTGAGCAAACTAAGAAAACAATCTGCAAAATATTCTCAGACAATGTGCTAAAAATCACTATTGAAGCAAACACAAAACAAATGGACTTTCTGGCAGGCGCGCAGGAATCATTTCAGAAGTGGGGGGGGGCAACAATGATATATATGCATTTGCAGGGGTGTACTGTGTAGTGCTATAAGAGCGCAGCACAGCTCAGCTCAGCTCAGCTCCATATGCCTGTATTTGCAGTTTTAATATAATAAAGCACGTTATTGAAGACATGTGTCTGCCCCATCGTTTGACTTTGATGCAGTTAGGCAGTCTCAGTGTATTGTTCTGTGTTGAGCTTGAGCGCTTAAGTGATACATTGTATTCAGTTTTGAAATCCCACTCTTTCTGCAGAAGCACGTGTTCACAATATTGACAGCTAGCAGAGCTGTGACGTTAGCTAGGTTAACGGCTCACACACACAAACAATGCAAACACACCTCATGTTATTGGTTGCTATGTAGGCTACAATGCATTTGATTTGTGTTGCAGTGTCGCCTTTGATTGGATTAAAATGTGAATATTCTTCCTGATTTATGTCTGTGTGCTTTATTTGACCTTATTTCTGACAGTGGACGGGAATCATTGAAACATCTTTTTACCATAAGTGTTGCAATATAGGGGCATTAGCGGGGATACAGGGATTCCTGACTTTAAAAAAATGTGGAAAGAGGGTAAAAGTGGGAGGGCCAATGCCCCCCCATTCCGGCATCCCTGCTTTCTGGACATCTCAATGGACCTTAGAAACGGCACAAACATGAAGCCCAACAACACACTGCAGTATGTCCATAGAGAAAGCAACCACCACCCTCCATCTTGAAGAACATCCCAGAAAGCATTAATAGAAGACTCAAAATGATCATCTAGTGATTCCATCTTCAATGAAGCTGCACCCGCATACCAAGATGCATTGCAAAAGAGCAGCTCAAGTACAACCACCATTACACACTGACATAGATATAAAGCACCTATTTTGTAATTATAAATAAATCATGACAATAGACAAATATCACCTCCCCCCACTGGACCATTAGCAATCACGTGTTTTTGAATTTTGAATGTAGCACCTCTCCCTTCCCCATCGGACGTTGTGCATGACGAGGCAGTAAATGGTATGTTCTTTACCGAGTAGCTTTATTGACAGCTGATGATTGTTTATGACATGAAACAGGCTTGTACTGTCTCATAAAGAATTTACTTGACTCACTGGATTATATACAATTACCCCACTCTTCCAAGCCGTCCTGGTCACTGCTCCACCCCCTCTACTGATCCGGGGAGGGCTGCAGACTACCACATGCCTCCTCTGATACATGTGGAGTCACCAGCTGATTCTTTTCACCTGACAGTGAGGAGTTTCGCCAGGGGGACGTAGCATGTGGGAGGATCACGCTATTCCTCCCAGTTCCCCCTCCCCCCAGACAGGCGCCCGACCAACCAGAGGAGGCGCTAGTGCAGTGACCAGGACATATACCCACATCTGGCTTCCCACCTGCAGACACGGTAAATTGTGTCTGTAGGATGCCCGACTAAGCCGGCGGTAACATGGGGACTTGATACGGTGATCCCCGTGTTGGTAGGCAACAGAATAGACCACCACGCCAACCGAATGTCTGTCTTACATCCTTTTTATAGCGGCCCCACAACCATACCAATCCTAGATCAAGCTGATTGTGAGTTTGTCCAAAAGGTGGACAGTCTGATCACAGTTGTAGAGAAAGATGTGAGGAAATTGATCTGTGATACAGCTATGATACAGCTATGTAAAGCTATGATACAGCTATGATACAGCTATGTAAAGCTATGTAAGATACAGAGTTGTATCACAGGAGTCATGTGAAATGTAACTTGTTCAGTGCATGTTGTGTGTTGACATGGATGTCATGCTGCACAACAAGGTGTTGATGTGTCTCTGCTGCTGCTGCTCAGTCTTGCAGCGCCTTCACTGCCACTGTGACTGTCACTGTGACTGCACTGTGACTGTCACTGTGACCGTACTGTGACTGCACTGTGACTGTCACTGTAACTGTGACTGTGACTGTGACTGGACTTTGACTGCACCGTGACTGTACTGTGACTGTCACTGTAACTGTGACTGTGACTGGACTTTGACTGCACTGTGACTGTACTGTGACTGTCACTGTAACTGTGACTGTGACTGGACTTTGACTGCACTGTGACTGCACTGTGACTGTGACTGCACTGTGACTGTCACTGTGACTGTCACTGTAACTGTGACTGTGACTGGACTTTGACTGCACTGTGACTGTACTGTGACTGTCACTGTAACTGTGACTGTGACTGGACTTTGACTGCACTGTGACTGCACTGTGACTGTGACTGCACTGTGACTGTCACTGTGACTGTCACTGTAACTGTGACTGTGACTGGACTTTGACTGCACTGTGACTGTACTGTGACTGCACTGTGACTGTCACTGTAACTGTGACTGTGACTGGACTTTGACTGCACTGTGACTGCACTGTGACTTTGACTGCACTGTGACTGTGACTGTAACTGTGACTGTGACTGGACTTTGACTGCACTGTGACTGTACTGTGACTGTCACTGTAACTGTGACTGTGACTGGACTTTGACTGCACTGTGACTGTACTGTGACTGTCACTGGACTTTGACTGCACTGTGACTGCACTGTGACTGTCACTGTAACTGTGACTGCACTGTGACTGCACTGTGACTGTGACTGTGACTGCACTGTGACTGTACTGTGACTGCACTGTGACTGTGACTGTACTGTGACTGCACTGTCACTGTGACTGTACTGTGACTGCACTGTGACTGCACTGTCCAGTGTTAGGATGGGAAGATCAATGTGATCTCGTGATTTTTTTTCAGAAGACTGGTGCTTTAAAGCACCTTTTATAGAGGTTCACTAAATAGAATAATTGTCATCTTCATGGCTGTTTCACCATGTGCTACACGTATGTGTTAAAACCTCTGAGCAGACAGCCTGTCTCTTCTCCGTCCTCCTTCAGGCACACATGGACCTGTCGCTGAGGCTGACGTCCCTCAACATGCCATCACACATTTTAATGAAAGCCCTGTCTTCCTCAGCCTGACACAAACCAGAGTGGAGTCTGCTGGAATTCTAAAGCACCCAATTACTGCATTTTGCCCCAGGGGCATGTTCTAATGGGGCACATCATGAACCACCCATAACAACTCTAATATGCCCTCTATTTCTGGCAGAATGAAGGAGGGAATATAAGGCAGGATTTCTCCTGGCAGTTTGGTGCACACATGCCCACGCTCCCTCCGTCTGTGTCAAGTGCTCGGTACACACAGGTTTGTAGGTGTCTGAACACACACTGACACTTGTGCACATAATCTTGCACACACACACACACACACACACACACACACACACACACACACACACACACACACACACACACACACACACACACACACACACACACACACACAATGTTCAGTCTCTTAGCTTGTTCGCTCATCACACACATCCTACATTACCTGCCTGTCTTCTCTCTAACATGCATGCACACACACACACACACACACACACACACACACACACACACACACACACACACACACACACACACACACACACACACACACACACACACACAAATCTCTGGAAAATGAGGCTGATGTGTTTCGGTGAGCCTGCATCATAAAGCCCTCCTGATGGACAACACAGGTAGATGAGGCGCCCACAGGGCTGCCGTTGCCATAGCGAGTGAGAATGGCTGAGTCAGGAGGACAGCTGACAGTGATGGAGGAGAGAGTGACATGGTAACCCCAGCACTGACACAGCTAGCGCAGGCAGAAGCAGAGTCTAGCTAGCAGGGTGCTGTAGGGCGGACAGATTCAGCTGCAACTCCCACAGGAAACTGCTCTCCCAGCAGCGCTGCATGTGCTGCATGTGCTGCATGTGCTGCGTGGGCTGCGTGTGCTGGTTGCCTCCGCAAACAAGTCAGTCGATTAGACGTTCAGTCTATTAACATCATTCTCTTAAGGATCAAGTCTGTTAAAATATTGTTGAAGGCATCCAAAGGAGTTTTCCTTATAAAAGATGTTTACACTCACAGTTTCTCAGCAAAACACACAGTTTGTGTGTCCTTGACATCTAACACACATGTTGAATGTATTTCCTACCTCATAAAACATTTGCAAAGTCTTTTTGGAACATATTAAAAACATAAATTGTTTACAGCAGCTTGCAAATCTTCTCTTCCTAATGGTGGATATAGCGCCACTGTTGCCAACATTTCTCCACAGAAAGTAGCTACGGCCTGCTCCAAACATCACTTGAAGTCACCTTAATTTATCTATATATATATATATGTATGTATATGTATACTACTACTACTTTCGGTTGCTCCTGTTAGGGGGCGCGACAGCACATATCTCCCACTTACAATGCCGTCCTTTCATCTCTACCCAGGAGAGTCAAGAAGCCTAGCCTCCAAGAACAACAGTCGCTCACTAACGGCTCCAACCACTCTCATGACCACTGAACAATGAAGTCATAAATTAACACCCCCAACCACCGTTGCTGCTAAACAAATGCAAATCAATAGCTCCGATGGCGACGGGCACGGCCAAACATCGGTACACAAAAGAGCCATGGACATCTAAAGCTCTGACAACGACTCCTAGAGGATAAATTCTGAGTCTCATCAGCAGCCAGTCAGACTAGCTTGGTCTAGTCAGAAAGGCACGAACTGAGGAAGCCTCTTGGATGAGAGGTGAAACGTCTTCACGGCTATATACCAAGTCCAGTTGCACTTGATTCAACTCCTTTGGATACCCATCACCTGGATGAATGAGAACATTCACAGACATTTACAAAATAGTTAAACTGTATGTTTGAATTCCTGTCCTGATCAGTGAATCTGAACAAAACAACATCTGGGCTTCCTCGTCTTCTTCTTGTGTTTTCTGTCTATGGAAATGTGTGCTACGTCAGTGAGCCTGTGCTCATGGCATGCATGTGCGTCCTGGTGCAGGAAGAATGTGATACAACAACACCAGGATTGGCTCTTCTTACCACGCTCCACCGTGTCACCAGTGGACAAAAACTCCTTTGGATGCCTTTAAATTAAAACCAATCAGTGATTTCCACCATCTTGTAAAGTTAGGTGTCATTCCATTCCTCTAATGGTGGCAATAATCCCATTTAAGTATGTATTCAAAAGTTATTCGCAGTTCAGCTTTTCCATGGAGCTTCTGTACAGGTTTCCATGGCAACCAGTAAGCACTACTGTTTCTACATATGTAGAGCAGATTGAGTTTTTATTTTGGGTGGAAAATGGGGCTGAAGTAAAGAGCACAGTACCAGCAGAGGCCTTCCTCTCTGCCAAACAGCATGTTTGATTGAGAGGCCAAGCTGTGGAAGAAAGAGAAGGAGAAAACACAGGCACGTCTGAAAACCCAGCAAAGGAAGAAAAAGACTGGGACAGCAGCCAATGAGGTACATTCCAGACATGGATACTGCAGAAACAATACAACAGCAACTTCTATCACACCACACTGTTGTTATGGGTGGACTCTTACAACTGTTGTTATGGGTGGGGACTTATAACTGTTGTTATGGATGAAGACTTATAACTCTTGTTATGGGTGGGGACTTTATAGGTGTTGTTATGGGTGGGGACTTTATAGGTGTTGTTATGGGTGGGGACTTATAAGTGTTGTTATCGATGAAGACTTATAACTCTTGTTATGGGTGGGGACTTTATAGGTGTTGTTATGGGTGGGGACTTGTAAGTGTTGTTATGGGTGGAGTCTTACAATTGTTGTTATGGGTGGGGACTTATAATTGTTGCTATGGGTGGGGACTTATAAGTGTTGTTATGGGTGGGGACTTATAACTGTTGTTATGGGTGGAGTCTTACCACTGTTGTTATGGGTGGGGACTTATAAGCGTTGTTATGGATGAAGACTTATAACTGTTGTTATGGGTGGGGACTTTATAGGTGTTGTTATGGTTGGGGACTTAAAACTGTTATGGGTGGAGTCTTATAAGTGTTGTTATGGATGAAAACTTATAACTGTTGTTATGGGTGGGGACTTTATAGGTGTTGTTATGGGTGGGGACTTATAACTGTTGTTATGGGTGGGGACTTTATAGGTGTTGTTATGGGTGGGGACTTTATAGGTGTTGTTATGGGTGGAGTCTTATAAGTGTTGTTATGGATGAAGACTTATAACGGTTGTTATGGGTGGGGACTTTATAGGTGTTGTTATGGGTGGGGACTTATAACTGTTGTTATGGGTGGAGTCTTATAAGTGTTGTTATGGATGAAGACATAACTGTTGTTATGGGTGGAGACTTTATAGGTGTTGTCATGGGTGGGGACTTATAATTGTTGCTATGGGCGGAGTCTTACAACTGTTGTTATGGGTGGGGACTTATTGCTTTCAAAACTAGGACAGGGTATGCTGGGCTCTTTTTTCCCCCAACTGAGATGCTGGTTCTTATTTTCCAATCTGATATTAATCTCTCCTGCTTCTCCTCAGCAGAACAAGACCCGATCACCTTCCATAGGCCAGAATAACAGCACGGGAACAACTGAATATTCTGAAAGTCCTTTCAAGAACATGAGAAACTGAGCTGAGATGCAAGAATTCAGTATAGTACAGCACTTTTTTTGTTTGTTCTTTTACAGCTAGCTTTTGCTATAGTCATACCCAAAGTCTGGCATCCTGTTTTTAAAAGTAATATAGTCCAAAATATATGAAGATGTTGTAACGTGGTGTCGCTTGTGCCTCGCAGACCTGGTCTGCTACATGAAACCATATTTCCCTTTGGATTAGGGCTTGACTAAAATGTAATTTCAGTCCGGCAGGTGCTAGACTCCTGCACGGCTCTAATAAAGTTGCTGCTGTGTTTAGCACAGTGATTTCCATTATCTGTACTCCGGAGCAACAAAACCACGGCTCCAGGGAAGTCCAATTGGACCAGCTCTGATAGCACATCGTGCTTAGACAAACAGTTTCCCGCTGTAAGCAGTTAAATAGTTTGTGTGTGTGTGGCTCAAGGGGTAAGAAAGTCGGCTTTCCATGCCGGAGAAATAAGATTCCGTGGCTTAGACTCCTAATGCTATACAAGCCAGCTACCCCAGATATTAGTGAGAGTAACATGAGTGGTCATACCGGCTCGGATATCACCCAGGTTAACAAGGTCCACGTCAGGTGTTGGGAGAGAACAATACTGATCATAAAGGATCCCCACAAGGGTACAACACCTTCAAACTACCGGCCGATAACCTGCCTCTCCACAACATGGAAGATCCTGTCAGGCATCATAGCAGCTAAGCTAAACATGAGTCAATACATAAGTGAAACTCAGAAAAGAATTGGGAATAACACCAGAGGGTCAAAGCATCAGCGACTGGTTGACAGAGCAGTCACCCAAGACTCTAAGACCAGACAGACCAACCTCAGCACAGCCTGGATTGACTACAAGAAAGCCAACGATTCAATACCCCACACCTGGTTAATAAAGTGCCTGGCACAATATAAGATTGATTTATTATTATTACTATACAAAAATAACAGGACACTAATAGCCTTCATCAAGAACTCAATGCGGCAGTGGAAAACACTAGAGGCAAACTCAAAGACAACCACACAGGTAATCATCAAATGTGGCATATACCAGGGTGATGCACTATCCCCGCTGCTGTTCTGCATAGGCCTGAACCCCCTCAGTCAAATAATCAGAAAGAGTGGATATGGATACAGGTTCAGAAGTGGAGTTACCATCAGCCACCTCCAAGGATGACATGGTCCATGGATGACATCAAGCTGTATGCCAGGAATGAGCGACTTGCTGATCCACCTCACCGGGATCTACAGCGATGACATGGGGGATGTCATTCAGACTGGACAACTGCGGTCGAATGGTGACAAAAAGAGGAAAGGTGGTGAGCACTGAAGGGGTTGAATTACGAGATGGCATGATAACAGACATACAGTACAGTTTTACAAGTACCTGGGTATTCCACAGGCAAACGGAAACCATGAGGAGGCAGCAAGGTCAGCTACAGCCAAATACCTCTAGAGAGTGAGGCAGGTCCTGAGGAACCAGCTCAGTTGGAAAAAATAAGATCCAGGCCATCAACACATATGCCCTACCAGTTATCAGATACCCAGCTAGAATAATAAGCTGGCTAAAAGAGGAAATAAAGGCCACAGATATCAGAACATGGAAACTCTTCACAATACACAGAGGGTTCCACCCGAAGTCCAGCAGCCTGAGACTACGATAAGTGAAAACATGGGGGTCGAGGGTTAGTGAGTGTCAGGGCCACTATCCAGGATGAAACAAGGAGTACAACAGAAAGAGGGATCTCCAGGATGAACTAATGAGTGAGTACCTCAGGTAGAAGAAGACAGAGAGTATGGAGGAAGAAGAAGAGGAGGAGGTATCATGGAAGATCAAGCCCCTCCATGGGATGTACCATTGACAGATAGAAGACGTAGCTGATATTGAGAAACCCTACCAGTGGCTAGAAAAGGCTGGACTGAAGGACAGCACAGAGGCTCTGATCATAGCAGCACAAGGACCGGCAGTCAGCACCAGATCAGTTGAAGCAGGGGTCTACCAAACCAGATTAAGACCCAAGATGCAGGGTGTGCAAAGATGCCCCTGACACAGTCCAGCCCTTAGTAGCAGGGTGTAAAATACTAGCTGGGAAAGGATACACTGAAAAGCATATAACCAAGTGGCTGGGATAGTGTACAGGAATACCTGTACTGAATACAGACTGGAAGTCCCCAAGTCCAAATAGGGGAAACCGCCAAAAGTGATTGAGAATGGCAGAGCTAAGATCCTGTGGGACTTCAAGTTCCAGACTGACAAGAAGGTGCAGACTAACCAACCAGACATTGTGGTGGTTGACAAGCAACAAAAGACAACAGTAGTGATTAATGTAGAAATCCCGAGTGACGGCAACATCAGGAAGAAAGTGCATGAGAAGTCAGAGAAACACCAAGGGATGAAGAAAGAAGTAGATTAGATGTGGAAGGTGAAATCCATAGTATTCCCAGTGGTAATAGGAGCACTAGGGGCTGTGACCCCTAAACTGGGAGAATGGCTCCAGCAGATTCCAGGAACAACATCTGAGGTCTTTCTCCAGAAGAGTGCAGTCCTAGGAACAAATAACATACTTTGCAGAACCCTCAAATGTCCAAGTCTCTGGTAGAAGACCCGAGCTTGAGGAAGACACACACCACCCGAAAAAGGGTGAGAGGGAGATTTTATATATATGTTTATTGGCCATGTAGGTTTGCACATACATGTAAATTGACTCCAGTTTCATGGCTCTCTCAGTGTACTTAACATAGAATAACAACACAACAATCTTCAGATATATACACAAGGATTGACTTATATAGGAGAAATAAGAGGTGATAAAGTGCAATGGTGCAGAGAATATATCAGAGATGCTGAAATAAATGTTAGTAGGTTGCTTCCATACATGCCTGAGGTAGACGGACATGACAGAGCATACCAGTATACGTACAATGTACAGTCCAGTATATACAAAATGGTTGAATTTGACAGTGTTAAGCATTCATTTGAATGACAGCCCAAGGAAAGAAACTGTTTTCATATCTGATTGTTTTGGGGTACAGCGCTCTGTAGTGCTGGCCAGAGGGGAGGAGTTGGAACAGGTTGTGACCAGAGTGTGATGGGTCTGCAGTGATGTTGCCTGCCTGTTTCCTGAGTCTGGAGGTGTACAGGTCCTGGATGGTGGGCAGGTCAACACAGGAGTCGATGTGTTGGAAGATGTAGTGCAATCCCATGTTGACTGCATCATCCACTGACCTGTTTGCTCGGTAGGCAAACTGCAGGGAGTTGAGCAAGGGACCTCTGATTTCCTTCAGTTTTGCCAACACCAGTCTCTCGAAGGATTTCATGACCACAGACATTAGGGCAATGGGCCTTTAGTAATTTAATCCTGTGATACAGGTTTTCTTGGGGACCGTGATGATAGTGGAGCTCTTGAAGCAGGAGGGGACTTCACACAGCTCCAGTGATCTGTTGGAGATCAGTGTGAAATGGGGGCCAGCTGGTCAGCGCAGTCTGTAAGTCAGAAGGATGACACACCATCCGGGCCTGGTGCCTTCCTGGTCTTCTGTCTCTGGAAGAGCTGGTGCACGTCCTCAACACAGACCCTGACTGCGGGTGGGGGTTTGGTGGGGAAGGGAGAGGGGCTGGCAGGGAGTGCAGTTGGTTGTGTATTGTGGCTGGAGAGGGTGAGGTGTGTGAAAGTTTGCTTTTCAAACCTGCAGTAAAACTCACTTGGGCCGTCAGCCAGTTGATGGTCCCCTGCAGTGTGGAGGATGGTCTCCTGTAGTAGGTAATGTCTTTCAAACCACTCCAGACTATATAAATTTATATATACACTATATGTACAAAAGTATTGGGACACACCTCTTAATCTTTGAATTCAGGTGTTTCATTCAGACCCATTGCCACAGGTGTATAAAACCAAGCAGCTAGCCATGCAGTCTGCATTTACAAACATTTGTGAAAGAATGGGTCGTTCTGAAGAGCTCAGTGAATTCAAGCATGGTGCTGCCATAGAATGCCACCTCTGCAGTAAGTCAGTTCATGACATTTCTTCCCTGCTAGATATTCCACGGTCAACTGTAAGTGGTATTATTGAAAAGTGGAAGTGTTTAGAAACAACAGCAACTCAGCCACGAAGTGGCAGACCACGTACAGTCACACAGTGGGATAACGAGTGCTGAGGCGTATAGTTCGTAAACGTCGCCAACACTCTGTTGACTCAATAACTACAGAGTTCCAAACTTCCTCTGGCATTAACATCAGCACAAAAACTGTGCACTGGGAGCTACATGGAATGGGTTTCCATGGCCGAGCCACTACATGCAAGCCTTACATCACCAAGCACAATGCCAAGCGTCGGATGGAGTGGTGTAAAGCACGCTGCCACTGGACTCTGGAGCAGTGGAAACGTGTTCTGTGGAGTGATGAATCACGCTTCTCTGTCTGGCAGTCTGATGGACAGGTCTGGGTTTGGTGGATGCCAGGAGAATGTTACCTGCCTGATTGCACTGTACCAACTGTCAAGTTTGGTGGAGGAGAGATAATGCTGTGGGGTTGTTTTTCAGAGGTTGGGCTAGGCCCCTTAGTTCCAGTGAAGGGAAATCTTAATGCTTCAGCATAACAAGACATTTTGGACAATTCTATGCTTCCAACTTTGTGAGAACAGTTTTGGGAGGGCCCTTTTCTGTTCCAGCATGACTGTGCCCTAGTGCACAAAGCAAGGTCCATTAAGACATGGTCGAGTGAGTTTGGTGTGGAAGAACTTGACTGGCCCGCACACAGCCCTGACCTCAACCCCATCGGACACCTTTGGGATGAACTAGAACAGAGATTGTGAGCCAGGTCTTCTCGTCCAACATCAGTGCCTGACCTCACAAATGCTCTTCTGGATGAATGGGCAAAAATTCCCACAGACACACTCCGAAATCCTGTGGAAAGCCTTCCCAGAAGAGTGGAAGCTGTTATAGCTAAAAAGGAGGGACCAACTCCATATGAATGCCTACGGATTTAGAATGGGATGTCATAAAAGCTCCTGTATGTGTAATGGCCAGGTGTCCCAATACTTTTGTGTGTGTGTGTGTGTGTGTGTGTGTGTGTAGGGTTGGCCCTGACAGGGCCAGGCATTCACAGGCTGACAAACTAATATAGGTTTGTGAAGACATCCCTCTTATTTCTTAGCTAAAGTCTTCTGTAAAGAAGGAGCTGGTCTGCCAGTAATAAATTGTTTCTGCACCCCAAACAAACACTGCAGCAGCACATCCTGACTGGCCCTCAAATCAGTTCTACCACCAGACACACAGTTCAGGGTGACATTAACCATTTAATTAGGAAAGGAGAGAGTCAACAACAGATGTGCCCCCAGACTAGAAAACATTTCCTATAGCTTCCCTGCAGTGAGCAGATCCATGGACGATAGCGAAGGCAATGCCATTAGGTTTTGGTGTCGTGTAACTGAACAGAAAATATAACCCTTGTGGTCCATACTACACAATAGTTTTTCCCCACTACAGAAGTGTTCCTCTTCTGGTTGATATTCAGTTATGTTGTGTTGTAAAGAGACACATGCACTGCTAGCCCGTTTTGGACACCGCTGGCAGAGATGTGGTCATTACTAGACAGCCATCAAACTGTCCTGTAATCCAACAGAAGTCCCGTAGCTGTGGATTCTGCAACATTCCATCATCTTGAATCTTTTCAATAATTTGAGGAAAAACAACTGTTTAACTGCACTTCTGGTACCGTATACCAACATTTTTGCTATATACCACAAATGATTTTCTCACTGAAAGAAAAGGTTTCATGATTGTTGATTTGACCAAGTTTGGGGACTGGTAACTTTGGATGTAATCTAAAATTAAAACAGGCAGTTATGCATGTTTATGGATGATCAGTTGTGCATCACTGAGCACATACAATGCTGACTCAGTGGAAAAGTTTTGGTCAAACATCAGTTAAAGGAAAACAGTATGCACAGGAAGATGACAGCTGGTTGGTTTTCAGGAAGGTTTACATTTGACCGGTTTTATTGATCGGCTTGGTCCTGTCTGATAAGACATTTGGATGTTGACTCAGTTACATTAACTACAGGATATAAGCTGTGTATCTCATGCTATTAGCTGCTTTTAGCTAGCTGTGCTGACTATAGCTCTCTTTTCCCAAAGATAACCAAAAGACTATTTAAATGACTGCCAAAAATGTCACGTTGAATTCAGAGGAGCGTGTTAAGTTCTATCCAATATCAAAACTGTTCCTGAAAGATTAACTGCTTCAAATCTAAGTTAATTACATTTGTCAATTAATTATTTCTTCCTATGCCATCAATAAAGTCAAAGGAGCCAGAACTATTTGACGGCTGGCCTGATGCAAATCTAGATCTTGGACATTATCAGGTCCATTGCACAAACGGCCATACAATGGTAAACACCTTTTTCAACCACTCCACATAAATCCTTCATTGCTGTGACAACGGCATCTGTGCAGAACCTTAGTCCACTGACTTCCAGTTTCTACTGCAGCGGGCATACCAGTATCTTGTTTGTTGGCATGTGTTATTGACAATGGCATATTTTTCGCGATGCCTGCAAGATTTACCATGGATAAATGTCAACGACATGCACAGAATTGTTGACAAACTTTCACCTGCACCTACCAGCAAACAGGTGAAAAGTTTCAAGTCGTACATATCAAGTTACTTCCACAATTATGAGGATGAGCGGACGGACGGACGGAATTGTGGACGTAACTTGATATGCACAACTTGAAACTTTTCACCCGTTTGCTGGTAGGTGCAGATGAAAGTTTGTCAACAATTCTGTGCATGTCGTTGACATTTATCCATGGTAAATCTTGCAGGCATCACAAAAATATGCCATTGTCAATAACACACGCCAACAAACAGGAAACTGGTATGCCCGCTGCAGTAGAAACCGGAAGTCAGTGGACTACAGTTCTGCACGATTCGATTCAAATGCATTCTGATTTTAGGTATTTCAGCACAACAATACAAGCCAATGCAGCAGCATGGCAGCACTCATCAAGACAAGACATTTCTACATACTATACTGTGTACTTCATGTACTACATGCATGTAAGGAACTGAGGCTTATTCCACCACTCAAGGTCCCCCTCGCTAAGATCATCAGCTTAAAGGCTAAAAGGCAAACTCTAAATACATCAACTACATCAGAAGCCACACAAACTGGTATAACCAATGACACAACAGTCATCGGCCTCATCCGAGACGGAGATGAGTCTGAATACAGACGGGTGGTCGAACAGCTGGCCCTGTGGTGTAGTCACAACAACCTGGAGCTGAAAACGCTCAAAACTGTGGCGATGACCGTAAACTTCAGGAGGAGTCCCCCATCACTGCCCCCCCTCACCATACTCAACAGCACTGTCGGATGTGGTTTCCTTCCGGTTTCTGGGTTCTACAATTTCCCAGTACCTGAAACATCTAGCATCAACCCAATCATCAGAAGAGGATGTACTTCCTGTGCCAGCTCAGGAAATACAACTTGTCTCAGGAGCTGCTGATCCAGTTTTACATAAAAGTCACCAAGCATGTTCTCTGCACTTCCATCACTGTCTGGTCAGGATCGGCCACCAAACAGGACAGGAACAGACTACAACAGACAGTCAGGTCTGCACAAAGGATTATTTGTGCTGACCTGCCCACCATCCAGGACCTGTACACCTCCAGACTCAGGAAACATGCAGGGAAAATCATTGCAGATCCATCACACCCTGGGCACAACATGTTCCAACTCCTCTCCTCTGGTAGGCGCTACAGAACACTGTACGCCAAACTGTACCTACAAATCATAATATTTATTTTTGTCTAAAATACCAACGTGCAATACATTTCACTCACTCCTGTATATCTGAACAGGCTGTATACTGTACATAAAATAAAAAAATCCACCTACTATATGTATATAAGGTAACTTTTTTTGACTGTTTAATATTTATCTCCACAGTCCTTGCAATGTTCCCTTCTTTGCACTATTTGTGTCCGGTTTACAGTTCACAGAAATGGTTTCACCTGCATGTAGGCAACCCTTGTATATGTTCCTGAAGACTGCTGTGTCGTTATTCTGTGTAAGTTCATTGAGAGCCACTAAACCAGAGTCAAATTCCCTGGATGTGCAAACATACCTGGCCAATAAAGGCGATTCTGATTCGGATAAGGGTTTAGTTTAGCGTTTATGACAGAGAGCAAGCCGGAGAGACTGCACAGCAGGGTGCCAACATCTCCCTGTTTGTTCACGAACACCAGATCTGCGATCAGTGTCACATGAAAGCTCAACGGCCACATGAGCTTAGCGCTCATCCAGGACACAAGCACAGGACCACAGAACTGACTAAACAACTGAGGATAACATTCAAATGAAAAAAAAAAAGGCTTGGTAGCAAGATTTAAGAATGCAACTCCACCTAGTGTATTCTATTTTTTTTCCTTTTTGTTTGCAGTGGGCACACAGGTGATCTACTTAGCCTGACCTGAGAGCTGCACAATGACTTGACAGATGTAAGTGTGATTGAGCCGTGGTTGAGTGCTAAATGCTATTTCATTCACCTCAGGTTAGCCGCAAAACTGGAGATGCAGTTAACCATCTCCCCATTCTGTTTGTCTGCACCCCACATGCTGTGGAAGAAAAGGGAAGGGGGGAAAACAAAAAAGAGGCAGATTACAAACCCCTCTCCCCTTTAATTAGCTTGACAATCATAACACTGTGGGCCTGGCACGAGACCCAACGCTAAGGTAAAGGACACATTCCACTGTTCATGACTAACTGGCGTCATTGGGCTAATATATGGCGACAGCAGGTGGGCTAGCAGCCTAGCCTCATTACATGGGTGAATACTAGAGCTGTGGGATGGTGCGAGTGTGAGTCGGAGCTGATGGAGAGGGAGTTATCCAGGTCAGTGGATAAATGAATCAGCCGCAGTGAGGCTGATATTGTGGCTGTTGTATGAAAGAGGTGTTCCAAGTAGGTTATGTGCATGTGTTACAGCTAGCATGTTAGGAAGGCAAGATCATGCAAGGCATGAGAGGACACACATTTTCAATCAGTTACTAATGGTCACATACTGTATGTCTAAGGGAAGTTCAGAGGTCGGCATAATTCAACCTTAGCCAAAGCAGCTGACATGAAAATCACTTACATAACTTAATGAGTCGGTTGACCAAAAAAAAAGAATGGGCGCTTACACCAGGTTGCTAAGTGATGCCAAACTCAGTTGCTGTTGTTGTTGCTGCTGCTGCTGTTGCTGAGATACGACTGGTTGCTGTTGCTGTTGCCAGGCGGCCATGTTGCCAGGCACCAACCCTGGAGGTGTGAAGGTCTGGAGCGCCGTGAGATCTGCGCTTGTCAGCTGGTACTCTGAGATGTACAGATAAAGGCGAAGGCAACGAGAGAGAGAGAGAGAGAGAGAGAGAGAAAGTGAGTGATGTTGGTAGAGTGAGGGAGGATAGAGTAGAGGGAGTGTTCAACATCATACAACTTCCCACTGCATCAATATTTATCAGGACTGATCCATATTTATGAAGAATATTTATGAAGTGGAGTTATTCCACAGAGTGAATATTCATGGCAGTTTGTAGGGTCACACTGTGCACTTTTCCAGGTTTTCCTCTACACCAGTCAAGCTTTTGATAACATAACACACCATTTAGCCTGGGCCTGTTTTGAAGGTTTTTTCTTTTCTTCTTTCATCACACACTATGCGGACAGTGAATCACAGAAAATACAGTTAGCATTCACAACCAAGCCAGGAGGCTAGCACCAGTCACCCAACCTCTACTGGGTTTTCCTTATAGTAAGGACGTTTGACTCCTTTGAACAAAGGTTACTGGGGGTTTCATGACATAAACATTTTGCTCTACGGAGGATCTGTTTCATTTGCTAGAACGGTACTCGGTGTCCTGACCTGATTTTTATGTATATATGATCACTCATTTTTCTTCCATTAGGATTACCCAACAGGAACATTTTTTTTAAAAATCTGCTTATTGACAGTTCCATTTTTAACATGTGTACAAATCATACATATTGAATAATTTTACACAGTGAATCCCCCACTCCCTCCCTCCCCACCTGACTTCTAGATCCTAGATGAAGTATCATTTAGAAAAATAATAAATTACATAAAGTTAAATCATCGACAAACAGAAAAACCCCAGCACAAGACAGTAAGTACAAGACCACTGAATCAAAAAGAAAACAAAGAAACACTCAGCATCCACATTACTCACCATATATACAGAAGTACTCTCATCCTGCAACTGACCCACCCAAAGTCCTGCCCCCCCTTAGTTACTGTTGCTAGGTCGGACAAGCTTGAAAAAAAAACATGGTGACACAGCCTATGCCGGTTCTGTTTAGCCGGGTGCCGCAGTGTGTATTAAGATAGTTTCTAGGCATCAGGCAGTGTAGCTTCAAGCAATCAGCAGCAAGGAATACAGTATGCCATGGCAGGACATAAATATTATGAACAAGGACTACAGTACGCCATGGCAGGACGTAAATATTATGAACAAGGACTACAGTATGCCATGGCAGGACATAAATATTATGAACAAGGACTACAGTACGCCATGGCAGGACATAAATATTATGAACAAGGACTACAGTATGCCATGGCAGGACATAAATATTATGAACAAGGACTACAGTACGCCATGGCAGGATGTAACTGTTATGAACAAGGACTACAGTACGCCATGGCAGGACATAAATATTATGAACAAGGACTACAGTACGCCATGGCAGGACATAAATATTATGAACAAGGACTACAGTACGCCATGGCAGGATGTAACTGTTATGAACAAGGACTACAGTACGCCATGGCAGGACATAAATATTATGAACAAGGACTACAGTACGCCATGGCAGGATGTAACTGTTATGAACAAGGACTACAGTACGCCATGGCAGGATGTAACTGTTATGAACAAGGACTACAGTACGCCATGACAGGATGTAACTGTTATGAACAAGGACTACAATATGCCATGGCAGGATGTAACTGTTATGAACAAGGACTACAGTATGCCATGGCAGGATGTAACGGTTATGAACAAGGACTACAGTATGCCATGGCAGGATGTAACTGTTATGAACAAGGACTACAATATGCCATGACAGGATGTAACTGTTATGAACAAGGACTACAGTACGCCATGGCAGGATGTAACTGTTATGAACAAGACAAAATGACGCGAATTGAGGCTAAGTCATTCCAGTCTCAGTGAAAAAAGGGGAAGCTACACATTCTTTGCGTAGAGATGGAGGATGACAAGACTATCAGGCAACGTTGCCCTTGCACTAGGTAACTTTTACTAAGCTAACTTTTCCTGTTGGGCTCCTACACATGTTGTGTATGTCTACATAAATAACACCAAAAGTTATTTGTGCACCACATACCCTAAGAAAGATAATATAAACAAACGAATGTTAGGCTTGACCTTTTCTGGCAAACGATAATTCATGTCATCATAAAAATATGTCAGCAATCAACTGATTTGTCCTTTTCCAAATCTCTTTAACGTTACCACAGAAATGAGGAAGCAAACCTGGCTGATGCTGGTGATTCGACATAAGGCTAACTCCATTCATTATCCAAACCGCTTATCCTGCTCTCAGGCTCGTGGGGACGCTGAAGCCTATCCCAGCAGTCATTGGGCGGGAGGCAGGGGGACACCCTGGACAGGCTGCCAGGCCATCACAGGGCCACAACTATAGGGGACACCGGGGCTTCGTGTCACATGGGTAAGTTGTCACATCGTTAGTAGTGTAACAATCACGGATGACTAGACTCGCTAGCCCTTGGCTAACGGGTCGGACCCTTTAGTCGACTGGTTAACGTTGTCACCCATGGTGCGGGAGATCCGGGTTCGCGTCCTGGCTGCGGCAGTTCCCAGGCTGCCCCTCGAATTCACTACAATATTTTCACCATCAGAGGACGCTACATAAAAGTCGAATACTAGTTTTGTGCATCTACTTGGTCTGAAGTCATATCCTGTCTGGGAAAAGCAAAGCACTAATGTAGCTATATGTTCACTAGCTAGTTAGCTAGCATTTTGTTAACATTAGCGAACTTAAGATGTGTCTATATACAATGTAATGTTTCCATGAAGATTGTGACACCAAGGTAATGTGACCTTACATAGTAATGTTACCTTTGAACAGACGTAGGTGTCCTTGGTGATGGTGCTGATGATGTTCAGCTGAAGATGAGGTCTACCGCACGGCCTAATCAACTCTTTACATTGGACGAAACGTTTTCGATTTTGGGAATGGAACAAACACAACGCCTTCAACATGGTCAGGTTATCAAGTGTCGCTTTTACAGGTCCCCCAAAGACATCTTAAAAATGTGGGTTTCTTTTCAACATAGAAGAGCCTAGCTCATAGCATATCTAAGTATAACAGGGCAGGGGAAGGTTGACTGAGGTTCTGGCAGGTATCAAGCTCAAGTGTTATTGGAGCGAAAAGGGGTGAGACATGGGAAAGGTCAATAATACATGTTTGGCCTTTCCAGACTCATATCAAGAGGTATCCCAGTTTGTTACACTGGTTAGATTATCAAAGCAAATCAGAGAAGGCATCCAGACTTTCTTGAACCGGACAGACCAGACGAACATGCAGCAGAACATACTAACTGCTTTGCCCCTGGGCATTGCTTTTCTTTTTGTGGCTCACCAGTGTTGTAGGCTGTCTGCATGCCAGAGAAGGGTGCCAGGAGACTGGGCGTCGCCACGGAGACCACGGGCGTGGTGAGCGGCTGCGTCACCTGGGAGCCGCCTAACCGCTGAGCATTCTAGGAAGACAGAGAGGCAGGAAATTGAACATATTCCCAGAGGAAGTTGAAGAGCAGGATCAGTGACACAGCAGAATAGCAATATAATTCTCTGGTCATTCCCATTCCTCCTCGACTGAAAATCGACTGGACTGGTAGGGATGGTACAGTAAGCCAATGCCGAACATCTCTTTCTGATTCACATGCAAAACCCCTCGCATGCCCTGGATTCATGGATCCAGTCCTATGGTGTGTTGTCATGAGAAAGGTCAGAGCCAGTGCCAAAAGAAAAAAAAAAAAAAGAAGTCTTTTCTGTCCTTATAAGGTCTTTGTGTAAGAGCTCACAGCACATGACCTCATCCATTTCCAACAGCAATAATGGTAATAGTTAGCATGTGGCTGTGTGCTGCAGCATGTGCTATTTTACCATGGAGCAGAGTGGATCCAGATACACTGTAAAGTGACTGACAGCAATTCAATTACTCTGGTACTATTTCAATGTGATCTCTCTCTCTGTCTCTCTCACTCTCTGTCTCTCACTGTCTCTCTCTGTCTCTCTCTCTCACTCTCACTGTCTCTGTCTCTCACTCTCTGTCTGTTGCCAAATCAGTTTGCAGAAAATTCAAACATTACATCACATATTAAATACACATTAACATTACATCACATATTAATACATAGGTGTCATCACATAAGCAGGTTCCATATTTTTGCCTACTGAAGCAGTCAAAAAATTTTTTTTTATTGCCATACAGTACAGTGCAGCAAATGTTGTACAGTTTAATACAATTACTTAATAGCATATAATTTTGGGGATCTTATAGTGGTTGTGAGTCCCGCAGGCTGTGGCAGGCAGATACGTATTTAGCTGCCAGAGGAGCTGTTGTTCCTTCACCAGGAGAACTGCCAGGTTCTCCTCTGGGCTTAACAGTAGGAAGTTTGGTTCTTTCTTGGCTATTTCCCTGAAGTGGAAGTGTCTTACTGAAGAGAACCTCTCACAGTGGAGAAGGAAGTGCATCTCTGTTTCTACCTCCCCTGTCCAGCAGTGACCACATATGCGCTCCTCTCTGGGTAGCCATGTTTGTCCGTGTCTTCCTGTTTCTATAGCCAGTTGGTGGTCACTGAGCCTGTATGTGGTCAGGATCCGTCTCTGCTTCGTATCTCTGACAGAGCTGAGATACTCGGCCAGTCTATATTCTCTGTTTAGGGTCAAAAAACAGCTTAGTCAACTCTGGGTTTTAGTTTCATTTCTCCAATGTTCCAAATACAGATCTTTTGACTGATTCATAATTTGTTTTATTCTGCTGTGTTTTGAGGCGGTACCGATGGGAGCCTGGTTGGTTGGTTAGCTTAACCATCAGCTGACTGAGGGGACCGTTTTGAAATTTCTTTCATCTAATCGTCTGTTTATACTGGTTTAGAGTTTCAAAGTATTCTCTGCCTGTCTCTGTCCCTCTCTCTGTCTGTCTCATCTCTCTGCCTGTCTCTGTCTCTCTCTCTGGCATAATTTCTTCCACAACTTCTTTTCTACCAAGTTGTCATCTGGACATTTCGAGCACAGCATCATGGACAGGAGCATGTTCTTTCCTTCAGATGCGAGTGCTGTGTGACTTGCGGTACGGTGACGTCAGTGTGCATGATGAAGAGTGTCCTGCATCCCGAGGTGGTGTTGGTAAGGCAGCACAGTCACAGGGGCATTAGGAGGAACATCACGCTAACAGGAAGGCATGCATCAACCAAGTCCACAGTCGTAACGGAGAAGATAAGGTGGAAATGTGTCTGTGTGAAGGCTGGAAAAGAGTGTGTGTGTGTGTGTGTGTTTAAAGAGTAGTGCTGTTGTTTTTTTGAAGACGTATGTGCACTGAGTGGTGCACGACTATTATCTGTATGCATTAATGTGTATGAATATTTGAAAATGTGTTTGTGTATGTGTGTTTATTGGCTGTGTCAATGTGTAACTTAAGAAGTTTGTACACATAAGAACAGGCAGGTATGTGTGTTTTTAAGAGAGGTGTGTGTGCATACACAACTGTGTGTGTATGTGTAGTCTGAGGGGTGTCCCCCACAGTGTGTTGTATTTCGTTACACCGAGTGTGGTTGTTTGTATGTGTGTACATTTGTGTACTGAATGTGGGCTTGTGCATGTGTGTAAAGGTATTTGTATTTGTATATATCTGTACATGTATTTGTATATATTTACTGTTTGTGTGTGTGTGTGTGTGTGTGTGTGTGTGTGTGTGTGTGTGTGTGTGTGTGTGTGTGTGTATTAGACACCCATGGATTTAAGTGGGTCAGGGTCGTGTGATCAAATACATCCCAGCATCCCTCTCTCACTTTCAGGTCCGTTTCCGCCATCACACGAGACCCACCCATGCACATGCTGGGTCATTTGGCAACACATTCCCAACAGAGCGGAGAAGTCAGTGCAGTGCCGGGTTCCCTCAAGTAACTGCTCTGTTCACACCTATCAGAGAGATTCACGACAGGTTGGCTCAGGCTACTCAGTGGGTCCTCAAACCAAGTTGAGACACACAGCTAAAGGCTTCGTAAAATCATCCTGAGTAGCTCCAAGATCGATTGGTCGATCTATCTATCTATCTATCTCTCATATATATATAAAAATATATACCCTTCTGATTCTGATAATATAAATATATAATATATAAATATATAATACATAAACTATATAATATATAAAATATATATAAAAAAAGATTTGGCCTTTTTTTGATGTTTCTGAAATTTGAAAAAAAAAAGCCACTACATTTTCAGAAGCCGTACTGTTTGGCAAAATTTGTGGACAACCTTTACAGAAGGATCAAGTTCTTTGGGAAACACGCAGTCCAGGTTTTCTATGGACAGCAGGGTTCAGACACTAACAGGGCCAGCGGAACCAGTCCCACCGCACACAGGCCAGCCATACATGTGTAGGGGTATGGTTAATACAGCTGTCCCGACATGACATGAATGCTACTATAAATTCTCTTTGGGACCAACTGAATCTGTCAAACCTTGTAGGCACAGCCTTACGTGAATGCCTGTTTGCTCCAAATGACTGAAATAATTTCATGTTTTCCCAGGACCAGGTCAACTACATGACTCCTCCGCCACATTAGCTCACCGGTCAGGTACCATTTCACCCTGATGCCGAGTTTCACCGCATGCTGTGGTGCTAAAGGATGCTAATGCTAGTCTGATCATACGGCACCAGTGAGTCAGCCCAGAAAGAGCCTACAGTGTCACATCCATGCCCGGTGACATCGCACAGCATTCCACACAACATGTCAGTAGGCTGCAGGTCTGCATGTCTATTCACCTCACTCACCAACTCCAACTCCTCCTCTGTCTGCATGGGGGTGGAGGGGTAGATGGGGCATAGAAGTAGACAGGAGGTTACGTGTCTGCACCAGCTACTTATGTCCTAAAATAATTTTATCGAAACGATGACATTCATACAGATGGTGAAGTATATGTGTCTGTTTTACTTAAGGGAGGCTCAGTGATGCAGAGCAAGGCTGCAAAATGAGAAAATGATGTGGATGTAGATGCTAGATACCACCACAGAGGTGTAGACATGACTAGATGTGGATGTAGATGCTAGATACCACCACAGAGGTGAAGTATGAATCTGATGCAACATGTACAGCACCATATTCTATGAATTATGGGCAAGTCCCGGATGAAAGAGATCATCGTGAAGTGCATTATTTTTCAGATTATATATATGTACATTGTATATGAGTAATTATGAAACTGCAATTTCTTTGAAGTAGAATACATAATGTAAATAAGGATAAGAAATGGAAGAGGTGCCCAGCAGTCAGTAAAACATGACTGTGATGCTTCATAGGAAATATCAGCGAGGGGAAAACACATCGTTAGTCTGGATGAAACTGAACATTAATGAACATTTGCTGATGAATGTTTATTAATTTTTCTGGGAGCATGGGAAGCTATATCTGAAGAGATATCTGAGGTATATCTGAAGATATATCTGAAGACACATTTGTAGCTATATCTGAGGTATATCTGAGGTATATCTGAAGCCTTCTGCTGACTATTATTGACAGTTTATTGATTTTTTTTTTGACCCTGTGGACCACCATAGTTTTAATTCTCACCAGCTGCATGAGGCTCTTTCCACTCTGTGAGGTGATGACCCGCAGGTCTGGCTTGCGGCTGTTGACCAACTGAGGGCTGGGTGGAGGGGGCGATTTGGCCGGGACTACTTTCCCCAGGCTGTTGCCATTGGAGACGGAGAGGAGGCCTGGGGAGGCCCTGGCACTGATGTAGCCGTTTGCTGGAGGAAGAGACAGACAAAGAGAGAGACACAGAGAGCAAGATTTATATTTTGCAGCGAGATTTATATTTTCCTGCCACAACCTGAGAGACAATGGGTGACGGTACCTATTGCTACTGTTGTTGTTTGATATCGTAATCATTGTTGTTGTTGTTATTATAATCATTGTTGTGTTGTGTTGTTGTTGTTTACATGCTTTGACAATATATACAAAATGTATGTGATGCCAATAAAGCAAATATTGAATTGAATTGAGAGAAAGAGAGAGAGAGAGAGAGAGAGAGAGAGAGAGAGAGAGAGAGAGAGAGAGAGAGAGAGAGGAGTGTTTAGATCAGGAAGGAGGGATGCCCGAGTGTATGGGTGCAGATTTGTGTGTGTGTATGGCTGTGTATGCACGTTTGTGTGTGTGTGTGTGTGTGTGCGTGCGTACATTTGTGTGCGTGTATGGCTGTGTGTGCACGTTTGTGTGTGTGTGTGTGTGTCTGCTTTGGTGTATGTGAATATGCGTGTGTATGTGTGTATGTACATATCTCCCCCTGTGTGTGTGTATGTTTGACAGCATGCTCATTAACATGTGCGTGTCTGTGTGTGTGTGCTTATGTTTGCAATTTATGTGTGAATCCGTGTGTGTTTGTGTTTGTGTGTCTCCTGAAGAGGCACCATCCCAGTTCTGACTTTACAAACTGACGTCATGCGCTCAGAAGCTGTTCCCGCCCAGCAGGAGGAGCTGCTCCACTCTCTTTGTCAGTCTCAACCTGTTCACTGACACACCAACACGCACACACCCCACTCACACCTCAACACACGTCCCCACTCACACCTCAACACACGTCCCCCTCAACACACGTCCCCACTCACACCTCAACACACGTCCCCACTCACACCTCAACACACGTCCCCCTCAACACACGTCCCCACTCACACCTCAACACACGTCCCCACTCACACCTCAACACACGTCCCCCTCAACACACGTCCCCACTCACACCTCAACACGTCCCCACTCACACCTCAACACACGTCCCCACTCACACCTCAACACGTCCCCACTCACACCTCAACACACGTCCCCACTCACACCTCAACACGTCCCCACTCACACCTCAACACACGTCCCCACTCACACCTCAACACGTCCCCACTCACACCTCAACACACGTCCCCACTGACACCTCAACACACGTCCCCACTGACACCTCAACACACGTCCCCACTGACACCTCATCACACGTCCCCACTCACACCTCAACACACGTCCCCACTGACACGTCCCCTTTTCTCGTTATGGGTGGCGCGGCTGCGTCGGGTCGGGTCAGGTCAGGTTGTGTGTGTGAGTGTGCTCCTCTGAAACAACAGCATTCCTGACTCCCATGCAGCAACGCATGAGCGCCACTGAGAGAAACAAAAACACAAAACACACACCTGACACTAGCTGTGGCTCTGTGACAGCATGTGTGTGTGTGTGTGTGTGTGTGTGTGTGTGTGTGTGTGTGTGTGTGTGTGTGTGTGTGTGTGTGTGTGTGTGTGTGCTTGGTTTCATATGCAAAATGTTTGTCTAACAAAGGAATTTTTAACGCTTTGTTTCTGGTTTCATATCCTAAATAAAGACCTGATGTGTGTGTGTCTGTGTGGGAGTGAGTGAATGTCATGACAACAGAGGGAGAGGCTGTGACAGACACACAGACCGAAAACTGTGACTGATATGAAAGACAGACCTTCAGAGGAAGACAGACAGACAGTGACAGAGAGATAGTAACACACAGGCGGAGAAACAAAAAGACAGCAAGACAGATAGCAGACTGTGTGTGTGTGGGGGGGGTGAGTGTGTGTGTGTGTGTGTATGTGTGTGTGTGTGTGTCGGGGGGGTTGATTGTGTGTGTACGTTTTTAAGCTGCTTTTGTGTACGGTGTGTGACACAGACAGTCACTGACTGACAAACAGGCACATAACAGACACAGACAGTGGTGTCAGTGTCTATAAATGAGTGCTTGATACAAACATACAGACTTGCTTACTATGGGTCCAAAGCCAAAGGGAACAGGGACTTTCCCACCCCCCCCCCCCCACACACACACACACACACAGTCTGTATTCCTTAGGGTCGGGTAGAGAGGGCGGGGTGTGTGTGATAACAGATACAAGTTCTCCATGACGCTGCCTCCAGATGACAGAGGCATGTGACTGCCACACACACACACACACACACACACACAGAGCACAATAACAACAACCACAACACCACTGGTGTTAGCTAGCTCACTGGGAGAAAGGGACACGAGAGAGAGAGAGAGAGAGAGAGAGAGAGAGAGAGAGAGAGAGAGAGAGAGAGAGACAGAGGGACAGAGGGACAGAGACGGAGACAAAGAAATACAAAGAAATACTGCCAGAAGACCTCTCATCTGAGCAAAAACATATAAAAGAAAAGCTGGAAATACTGGACTCAACTATAAAAAACAACCACAACCCAACTGACTACCAGATGTCACTAGAAGAACTAACAGACAAACTCCAAAGTCTCAAACCAAAAAAAGCCAGTGGCCCTGACAGCATCAGGACTGAAATGCTCAAACACAGTTCTCCTGAGCTGCAGGAGGCCCTGCTCAAACTGTTCAACCTGCTTCTACAAGCTGGCTAGGAGGTGGCAAGTATTGGGTCAGATGTCCTACTTGCCAAAAGGAATGCGAAGCGGTGCGGTTGCCTCTTGCTTCCTGGTGTAGTGATTGCCGTGGGTCCATCACTTAGCTTGCTAGGTAGGACCTTGCATATGGTTTTCTGTTACATATGCTAGCATATGGCCGCTCCTACGCAACTGTGACCGCAGCAGCACCTTCTAGTGGTACCTCCTGTTTTCCCAAAGCCTGCTGTGGGGGCAACCGGGTTCCCGGCGGTATAACCGGGTGGGTCGATTGGACTCGTTAGCTTTGCTTGGCAGCCAATCTAGGAGAAGGAGAAGGACAACTTTGATTTCTAACTCGGGCAGATGAAGCTTGTTGGCCTTGTCAGGCAATTCATCTAGGAGAAGGAAAACTCTAATTTAAAACCTCCGCTGCCTTGCGGGTGTACTCGTCTACGGGCAAGGCTTTGCGAAGAAACCCCGAGGAAAAATCTACATCCGTCTCCATTGCCAGTCGTCTCGTTTAGTCTTGCCACTGGTAGTAGGTGGTCTCGGACGAGAGAGTGGGGTTGATGATGCGAAACTCTTCCCCACATTAAACAAAATCATTGCACAAGTCATCAGTCATCCATCCATCACCCCATTTTCCTTCTCAAACTCCTGTGGTGATAGGGGCGTGACGAAGTGACAGGTGTGGGTACACTGTAAGTCATAGCCACAAACCTGCACACAGGCGGCTTAGACCATATGGTCTTTCTTCACTGAAAGGAGCAGAAGTGGAGTCCGGCAGCCCTCTGAGTGACTGAGCAGCCCTCTTTAGCACCGCACTGCTCACCTCTCTGGCATGAGGAAGGGTCTAGAAAAGGTGACCTAAAAATTGCCTGCTCCACGTCACCCCATCCGGCAAACCGTGGTCAGAGGGGGCCCTATTTTTGCGGTTGAAACAACAGAAAAAAGACGAAAACAACACCTTTGAAAATTGCCACATGGAATATTCGCACTCTTCTTGAAAGGGAAAATGCAGAAAGACCCAAGAGATGCACAGCACTTATTGCAAATGAACTAAACAGGTACAACATCGACACTGCCGCCTTTAGTGAGACCAGGCTGGCAGGACAGGGTGAAATTTGCAAAAGAAGTTCAGAGTACACTTTCTTCTGGAGTGGGCGCGGACCTGAGGAGAAATGTGAAGCTGGAGTTGGCTTCGCAGTCAAGTCAACTCTCGTAAGCAAACTGGCCACGCCTCCAAAAGGCGTGACTGATCGCCTAATGACGCTGAGACTCCCCCTTTCTTAGGGAAAGACATTTGTCACCACTGTCAGCACCTATGCACCCACAATGACCAACCCGGACGAGATCAAGGATTAATTTTATGAAGACCTGAATACTGTCATTGCCGACGTTCCCAGCGCTGAAAAACTCACCATTCTTGGTGATTTTAATGCAAGAGTTGGCACAGACAGCATCTCCTGGGAAGGCGTGATCGGAAAACGTGGAGTTGGAAGCTGCAACAGCAATGGATTGCTACTTCTTCAGACCTGCGCAGAACATGGGCTTCTGATCACAAACACAGTATTTCAGCTCCCCATCCGCAACAGAACGTTCTGGATGCACCCGAGGTCCAAACACTGGCACCTGATTGACTATGTCATTGTCAGGAAAAGAGACCGGCAGGACATAAGAGTTACAAAGGCTATGTGTGGGGCAGAGTGCTGGACGGATCACCGCCTCATTGTTTCTAAAGTCAATCTCCACATCCAGCCCAAGAGATGCCCACAAGGCATGAAAGCACAAAAACGTCTAAATGCCAGTAATCTAAAGAATAATGACATGAAGAAGTCCTTTACAGACACTCTGGAGGAATGACTGGAGGCTACTGTGCTGGATAGCCAGAATGTGGAGGGTGCTTGGGCCGCACTTCGTGACACAGTGTATAAAACAGGCTTGGAGTGTCTAGGCCCCTCCACAAGGAATCACAAAGACTGGTTTGATGAAAACTGCACCGAGATAAACCAGGTGTTAGAAGAGAAATGCTGTGCCTACAAACTTCATATTGAAGACCCCCTGTCAACGGCCAAGACAGATGCACTTAGGAACATCCGCAGCTCTATCCAAAGAAAATTACACCAAATGCAGGATTCATGGCTGAGCAACAAAGCTGATGAGATATAGGGCTTTGCAGACAGAAATGACATGAAAAACTTCTACAATGGCCTGAAAGAAGTCTACGGTCCGACCATTGCTGGCTCATCCCTGCTCCTTAGCGCACATGGGACAACACTAATCACAGACAAAGGGGAGGATCTTGAAAGATGGGCTGAATACTTCAGCAAGGTTTTGAATCGCATCAACTATGAAGCCATCAATCGACTACCCCAAATTCCATCTGATGAGACGCTGAGCACCCTTCCAAAAATGTTAGAGACGCTTAAGGCAATCGGACAGTTGTCAAGTGGAAAAGCGCCTGGCTCAGACTCCATCCCAGCTGAAATTTATAAAGAAGGAGGGCCTGTGATTTATAAGAAACTTCAGCAGTTGTTTCATCTCATATGGCAAACTGAAACAGTACCTCAGGACTTTAAAGATGCCTCAAATATCCATCTCTATAAGCGCAAGGGAAATCGCCAATTATGTGATAACCACCGTGGAATTTCCCTGCTGTGCATTGCAGGCAAGCTGCTTGCAAGAGTTTTATTAAATTGCCTCAGCGCAAACCTCAAGAGAGGACTTCTACCTGAGAGTCAATGTGGATTCTGGAAAGAACGCGGGACCACAGACATGGTTTTTGCTGCCCGCCAGCTTCAAGAAAAATGCCAGGAATAAAATGTTGACCTGTACTCCACTTTTGTCGATCTGACCAAGGCCTTTGATACCGTCTGCAGAGACAGCCTTTGGAGAATCATGGCAAAATACGGATGTCCAAAAAAGTTCATCACCATCGTACGACAACTACATGATGGCATGCTAGCCAGAGTCCAAGACAACGGAGTTGCAGCTGAGCCGTTCCCTGTCTCTAACAGAGTAAAACAAGGCTGTGTCCTTGCCCCAACCCTGTTCAGCCTTACGTTCTCAGCCATGCTGTCAGATGCCTTCAGAGAGGGGGACGCTGGCATTGCTGTCAATTACCGTTTTGATGGCTCTCTCTTCAACCTTCAGCGGCTTAAAGCAAAAACCTTAGTTAAAACAGCAATCATCAATGACCTTCTGTTTGCCGATGACTGCGCCCTCCACGCTACATCCGAAGCCAACATGCAACAAAGTATCAATAAGTTCTCAGAGGCTTGCAACAACTTCAGCCTCACCATCAACATAAAAAAGACTGAAGTACTTCATCAGCCAGCTCCAGGCAAGCCATACAATGTACCCAACATCATCATAAATGGGCATCGATTAAATGCGGCTGACAAATTCACTTACCTGGGCAGTTCTCCCTCCAGATATGTCACCACTGATGAAGAGATGACCGCACGGTTTGCTAAAGCAAGTACTGCTTTTGGCAGACTCCACAAGAATGTGTGGAACAAGAGAGGCATCACCCAGGAGACAAAAATAAAAGTGTATCGGGCCATAGTTCTCACCACACTGCTTTACGACTGCTAAACATGGACAGTTTACAAACGCCATGCAAAAAACAGTAAACCACTTTCACACCACATGCCCAGGGTCCGAAATTAACATTTTGGCTTACCGGCCAAGGGGACTGGTAGATGAAAAAAATATACCGGCCAAGCATATTTTTTACCGGCCAAAATAATTAGTAGCCTTTTTTGTGCCATACATACGTTTTCAGTACATATCAATGAGAGAATAATGTATTGTGTTGAATAAAAGCTTTAAAAATGTGACAAGAGCAGATCTGAAGCAAAAATATTTTTATGAAAAATTAGTCAATGGTTAAAACATAAAATGTTACAAGTATGATTTCATGTTTTATTTGCAGTATTATTATAACTACCCGAGTGCTCCACATGCTCATCCCTAGTCCCAGACTACTTCTCACTCTACAGCAGCCACTCTCTTTGCACCGTCCATGAAATCTGGCCTCCTGCTCCTGACAGAGTCTTGGTGCCACAGATCAACAGCACTGGTTGGGTCATACTCCCTGATCTTGGGAGATGACAGCTGCACCATAAGTAGATCCGAGAGTGTGTATGAGTTGAGGTTGGACCGCCAATCAGTTTTAACCTGTTTCATGGTGTTGAAGCTAGCACACAGCTAATGTTAGTACAAGCTAGGTGTCAGATACTAGTAGGGTTACCAATATTCTATCCCAGGAAAATGGACCAGGAGGGACAGGAGGGCGGAGGTAATCAAGAAAAAATTGCCAGAGTAACAGCCTACATGACGCTTTGTACAGGTAGCCCAGAGCCTTACGTAATAATAATAATAATAAACTTTATTTCTATAGAACTTTTCATACAAACATTGTAGCCCAAAATGATTTTACATTTCAACACAGAAGATACTATAGTAGGCTAAAGATATAGAGTAAACATATGTCTGTTAAAAATATATCCATAAATAGAATGATAATGATAATAATAATAACTTTATCTATCGAGCACTTTTTGCTGTTAAGCTTATTGTTACAGTCCATGCTGTTGTAGCTCAGTCCATGTTTAACTGTATGATATACAGATGAAATCTCGCACGCAGCAATTTTGTCATTATCAGTAGCAGTCGTGGCGAAGAACTTGCGAATCCTAAATGCACCTTTAGCTTGTGTAGTCCTCTTGTGCGTGGTGGCATGTTGTTTCATGTCGTTTTCTCCTCTGTGGCTGATCAAAAACTCCCAATGACACAGGTTGCAGAAATCTCTAGCCAAATCGCCACTGACAGGTTTAACCCAATTATAGACTCTTTTACAGTTGGTAAAGAGTGATCACGTGATATTGCTGCCAAAATGCGCATGCACACTATGCGTGACATAGGTCATAAAAGGGTCTATTGAACGGTCTTTTCCCCAATGGAATGCGGTAGAAATTAATACCTTTAGTTTTGCTAGACCTGTTCTGGCATCCCACAACAAAACAAGATGACATTTTAAAAATGTAAATATCAATCAGTCAAAAATCCACACTGCACTGACTGGAGATGGAGAAGGTGCCTCTGTTGCTGCCAAGTAAGTTACACATACGGGGCAGTTAGTTTAAAATTACACTTCTTTCCAACTGAGCGCCACCCATCGGTATTCCCACACAGTACACATAGGCCAGATTTAAAGGCAGTATACGTGTATATATATAAAATATTTTTTAAATCATTCAGATATGGGACAAATGTCGTCCCGTACGGGGCAAACCACTTTTGATCTAAATACAGGGCGTCCCGGCTAATACAGGACAGTTGGCAACCCTACATACTAGTGCTAGCTGGCTAACGTTAGCTACAGCCAGCACTTTGTTTACGCTGTAAAGGGATATTTTGAGATGAAAACTAAATTCACTTACTCGCACATCCATTCGAAGTCGGAGAGTGGTCTCGCCTTCTTGCCAGTGGCATGCACAGTCCTAAACATGTTCTACATTTTCATGCTGGTCTACACGGACATGGCTATTAGCGCATTTACGGAGGATGTTGCGAGGACAGGCTCCGATTGAGCCCGAGAGGCCTTCATACAGGTAATGTGACATCTGGAGGTCTCGTGTTCCATGATGTTTTCTACCTTCATTATCTTGTTACCGATGACAAATGAATTGCTACGGTTTTTGGCATCCTGGCGACAGACAGAGCAACTCATTATCACAGTCTGTGCATTATACTCCAGCCAGCCTCTCGCACCTCCTTTATCGTCATACCTCCACTTTTTACTAAACTTTATTTTTTTCCCATTTGGTGATGATGGTGGCTTCTTCCTCCTCTTCGGGGCATGGTTGTCTTTTTGATGGTAGTTTTGCGCCTTCTAAATATCGCCACATAACTCATAACTGGTGTTGCTCGCTGACGTTAGTTAAAAGAATAGAGTAGGCTAGTACCGAGTTTGATGGGTGCTGCTGTCGTTGTTTCTCTCGAGTGTGTGCGTGATGTTACCCGCCAGTAGCGTCTAGCCATATTCTAATGCACTTTCACTGGTTAGTTTCTGTTATTGTTGTTGCCATGTTATTGCTGTAGCTAAGGACTGAGAGGGGGAGAGAGAGAGAGAGACAGCGAGAGAGATGGGGGGGATTAAGTGGTTGGATTTTACTTTTTTTGTTACTCGCCATGTGGCAGGTAGGCTTCTGAGATTTACTCGCCAATCAGAAAACCTACTCGCATTTGGCGGGTGGCGAGTGTTAATTTCAGACCCTGCATGCCTCAGAAAACTTCTTGGCATAAAGTGGGATGACAAGATCCCTGACGCAGAGGTCCTCATTCGCTCAAGACTGCCGAGTATACACACCATCCTCATGCAATCACAGTTTCATTGGGTGGGCCACGTAGTTCGCCTGCCAGACCACCGGCTCCCAAAGAAACTGTTATATGGTGAAGTCAAGCAAGGCAAACGCTCCCATGGTGGTCAAAACAAGCATTTCAAAGACACCTTGAAGGTTTCGTTAAAGGCCTTCACCATCAACTACAATACATGGGAACAGAAAGCTTTGAACATAGGATGGTGGCATGCAGCTGTCCGAAATGGAGCAATAACATATGAGGCTGCCAGGATTGCTGCAGCAGAGAGCCGCCGGCAGGCCAGGAAAGACCGTGCCAGCAACCTTACAGCCACTCCCACTATCCCATGCCCACACTGCCAAAGAACATTCAGGGCGCAGATTGGACTAACCAGCCATCTTTGCACCCACAGAATTCGGCCCCTACAGGATGACTAGATGGTCTTTGTCGCTGCGACGGACGAACAACACAAGCTGGCTGCTCTCCTGACACCTGGAATAGGGGGCTTATACCCCCAATATACAAGAGTAGAGATAAATCTGACCCCAACAACTACCGAGGCATCTGTGTGAGCAGTAACCTCGGGCAGGTCTTCTGTTGTATTATTAATACAGGCCTTCCTTACCCAACACAGTGTCTTGAGCAAGAGTCAGATTGGCTTTCTACCAAATCACCACACTAGAGATCACATCTACACCCTGCACACCCTAATTAATCAACATGTTCACCAGAAAAATAAAGGAAACATATCTGCATGCTTCACTGATTTTAAGAAAGCCTCTGATTCTATCTGGTACGATGGTTTATACTATAAAATCATCTTATATTATAAAATCATCTTATATTATAAAATCATCTTATATCATAAAATCATCCAAAGTGGCATAGGGGGTCAAGTGTTTGACATAATCAAATCTATATAGTAGGAAAATAAATGCGGAGTAAAACTTGGCGACAAAAGAACAGAATACTTAACTCAAGGGCGAGGGGTGAGACAGGGCTGCAGTTTGAGTCCAACCCTGTTCAATATCTACATCAATGAGTTAGGGGTGTTACTGCAACAATCTGCAGCCCCTGGCCTCACCCTAAACAACACACAAGTTAAATTCTTGCTCAGTGCAGATGACCTGGTGCTGCTGTCACCCACAGAACAGGGTCTACAGCAGCATCTGGATCTGCTTGAGAAATACTGTCAGAACTGGGCCTTGGCAGTAAACTTAAAAAAGACAAAAATGATGATCTTCCAGAAGAAACCCAGGTGTCAGGAAAGTAGACACCTATTTACTCTAGGTAACACCACCCTAGAGCACACGTTAAGTTATGATGACCTGGGACTGAGGGTGAGTGCCTTGGGAAGCTTTGGTCTGGCAGTGAATGCACTTAGAGAAAGCCTAAAGAGCTTTCTATGCAATAAAAAGAAAATTCTATAAAATAGACATCCCAATTAAAATCTGGTCCAAAATCTTGACAGTGTCCCCCTGCCCATTGCAGTATATGAAAGTGAAGTATGGGGTCCACTCAGTCAGCAAGACTACACTAGATGGAACAAACAGCCAATAGAAGCCCTGCATGCAGGATTCTGTCGAAAATTGCTAAACGTACAAAGAAAACAGCAACAGATGCATGCAGGGCAGAATTAGGCCGTTTCCCATTGACAATAAATATCCAAAACAGATCACTTAAATTCTGGATGCACCTTAAAGAGCAGGGTAACCAAATTGACAGATTTGCTTCAAAATACTTTATAAATGTGGGAGATGTATTGCTGTTGACATGTTAAAATGTGTTGAACCGTGTATAGAACTGATTTGCGGAGTTAGATCGTTTTTGGGTATTTCTCCCGTTTTCCTTTCTTGATTTTTTGGCTAGCTTCCTTGGTGACATCGCCGTCTTCCTTTCAGTGCCACGCCCCCAGAGTCTGAAACCAGTGGACGCTGCAGATTTTTACACGTTTTTGAAGCTTTCTTTTATATACTTCGCAACATTTTTAATCCTACAGAATTGGCTGGGTGGTTACTGATATGTTTTCCTGGGGTATGGGTATCCCAAAACACAGATTTGAGCTCAGTTACCCGCCACTTTAAATCAAGTCCCCACCACATACTGCAGTTTAAAGCATTCCAAATCCAAGAGCTAAGAAAGAGTCCCCTCAGCCAGCTGGTTGTGAAACTAACTGACCCTGTAACCACTGACAAAGATGAGTTTCAGACTAGCACTGCTAACCAACCACAGACTAGAGTAAACCACATCATCACACAATGCAACAACTCATATGTGGAACACTGGGACATAGAAACCAAATGACAACACAAATGAGAATGTTATGGGGCCCTAAAAAGAGAACACAAACTGGCTGACTGTCTGTCCACTGTCAGAGACAGTGGACAGACAGTCTACACACACAGACCAATATCTACTTTTCGACTCACACCACCCGCTGGAACACAAACTGAGCGTCATCAGAACTCTGCAACACAGAGCTGACAATGTGCCCAGCAGCACTCAGGCCCAACGGGAAGAACACAAACACCTGAGGGGAGCTTTAAAAACCTGCGGCTACCCCAGTTGGACCTTTGGGAAAACTGCAACACGTTCCAGAAAGACCAACCAGGTGAGCAATGAGGAGAAAAGGAACAGAAGGAATAGCACAGTCATCCCGTATGTTTCTGGGGTCTCCGAGAAACTCAGGAGAATTTTCAACAAACACCGCATCCCGGTATACTTCAAACCCAGCAACACACTCCGACAAAGACTGGTTCATCCCAAAGACCGTGTACCACACACCCGGAAAAGCAATCTGGTGTATGCTGTACAATGCAATGAGGATTGCACTGACCTATACATAGGAGAAACCAAACAACCACTACACAAACGGATGGCCCAACACAGAAGGCCAAACTCCTCAGGACAAGACTCCGCAGTCTATCTACACCTAAAGGAGAAGACACACTCCTTCGAGGACAGCAACGTACACATTTTGGACAGAGAAGATAGATGGTTTGAAAGAGGGGTGAAGGAAGCCATCTATGCGAAACTGGAAAAACCATCCCTCAACAGAGGAGGAGGTCTGCGACACCACCTATCTCCCACTTACCGCCCAAGTCCAGTTGCACTTGATTCAACTCCTTTGGAGAACCATGACGACCTGGATGAATGAGAACTTTCACAGACAGCCTACGGCTAAATTCATAGTATGTGTGTGTGTGTTTTATATATTTTGCTATTTTTATATATTCTGCTCTGTTGTTACTTTCTTTTAATCAATCATTGTTTATGGCACTTTTATTTATTTTACTAACTCAGTTTTAAACTTGTCTGTACTTTTATAAAATTTGCCTGTACTTTTATTTTTTGTGAGGAGGGGGGGATCTTGTTGTTTTATTGTGTGAAGCACTTTGTGTTACATTTGTTTGTAAGTGCTATACAAATAAAATCTGATTGATTGATTGATTGATAATCCAAGAGAGTAAGGCATCGTCAAATCCGAATTTATTTGGAGCTGAAAACAAATATTGCCATTCCACCTGATCGAACGCTTTTTCAGCATCAGCATCAAGCTGACGTATTTATTGATTTGGAGAAAGCATATGACAGAGTACTGAGAGAGGAGTTGTGGTATTGCCTGAGAGCGAAAAGAGTGGCAGAAAATTACATCAGCATAATTCAGGACATATACAGAGACTGTAAGACCGTAGTTCAATGTGTCGTGGGAACAACAAGTGAGTTTGAGGTAAAGGTAGGACTGCATCAAGGATCGGCGTTAAGCCCTTTCCTGTTTGTGATACTGTGGACAGCCTCACAGAACATCTTAAGAAACAGCCACCATGGAACTTGATGTTTGCTGATGACACCATGCTAGCAAATGAGGACAAGGAAAGGTTAGAGAGAGATCTTGAATATTGGAGAGAAGCGCTAGAGATTAGACGACTAAAGATCAACAGAACAAAGACTGAGTACCTGTGTATAAATAAGCAGGTAGAAACTCCAGGATTGACCTTAGGAGAAGATGTCCCAGAAGATAACGAATTCTAGCACTTAGTGCTTGAATAATTGGTCCTTGAGTACTAAGTATGAGCGTGTAGTACATGACAATACAGGCGGTGGTAAGAAGGAAGTCAAGAAAAGGACACAGTCTGGGTGGAATTTATGGAGAAAGGTAGCTGGAGTACTTCATGACAAAAATATGCCTTTGAGGGTAAAGGGCAAGGTATACAAATCAATGGTTAGGCTTGCCATGCTCTATGGCAGGGATGGGCAACATGATCCAGAAAGGGCCGGTGTGGGTGCAGGTCTGTTCCAACCAAGCAGTTACACACCTGATTCTATTAGTCAACCAATCATCTTATTGCAACCAAGCAGTTACATACCTGATTCTATTAGTCAACCAATAAATAGTCTTTGCTAAGGACCTTGATTTGTAGACTCAGGAAAATACCAGTCTAGAGTGGTTCTAGGGAGATGATCTCAAAGTGGGTGAGCTTGCAGGAAGCAGAATGTTCAAGGGTAATCACCCCATCCTGGGTGGGAACTGAGAAAGGGGAGGATATTGGTTTTTTTTTAAATTTCATTTAGTGGTGAAGAATTCTATGAAGTAAGTTGCAGTAAGGGAAGTGTGACAGAGAGGGGGCGGTTTACAAGTCAGTTTAGTGACAGTGTCAAAAATAAATTTTGGGCTATTTTTATTATTTCATGATGTGCTGATAATTTGGACAGGAAGCTGTCTGTGCTTATGTTGTGTGTGTGTGTTAGTGTACGTGTCTGCAAAGGACGCCACTGTGGTATCTTCGATTGCATGAAATACGTTCACAAGACTACACACACACACACATGCAAAGATGCCAAACAAATGGACACTCATCCATTTATTGTGCTCTGAAAGAGAAAATGGACATGGAGACAAGGAGGGGGCGCTGCAGAGGAGGGAAACATGTTAGGAGGCAGAGAAGGAGTGAGAGAGAAAGATGCCCCAAAACACCCCTTAGCGCTATTGCACCACTCACCCTCTATTTTGCACATTCACTCAAACTTTCACCATGACCAGGGCTACCCCAAATCCCATTGAGCAAACAGGGTGAGTGGCTGTTCAGCCCTCTGATTAGACACGTGAAATGTAGGCAAATTAAGGTGCAGGCCTGAAAGTGAGTGTTAACTCAGAGGACATCAGAAGTCCAACTGCAACAACAGTTTTCCAGACTGGCAGCTCATGAATCAATTAACCACAAATGTGAGTAAGTTTTGTTTTATTCCAGCTGCACTGTATTTATGATTTGGGTGAAATGTACATTCCCAATGTTATGGAATACTCTAAAAATTAAAAAGAAATTATGAAGAAAATATACTGTAAACATATCAGTGTATGTAACGATAGTCATTGTAAACTGAGTTACTTTGTCAAACTGGTAGTTTTGCACCAATTATTGCTAATATGAGTTGGTCTGTTCCTCTTTATGCGAGTATAATATTCAGTCCTTCATGTATTGTAGGAATTGACATACCATGTGGACAGGAAAATGTGAAATGAATGCGCTGGTACGTACACACCCTGGTGGGATACACTTTATACCCCCACCTCCGCCAGCCCTTCTCCACCTAGTGGCCCTTGCTGGTATTTCACTGGCACTCAAAAACAAGTGGGCGGGGCTAAGCGAGCGGTTTGACGCACAGCCAGAGTGGCTGAGTGAGTGTGAGAGTGTGAGAGAGAGATAGAGAGAGAGAGAGAGAGAGAGAGAGAGAGAGAGAGAGAGAGAGAGAGAGAGAGAGAGAGAGAGAGAGGGAGAGAGAGAGAGAGAGAGAGAGAGAGAGAGAGAGAGAGAGAGAGAGAGGGAGAGAGAGAGAGAGAGAGAGAGAGAGAGAGAGAGAGAGAGAGAGAGAGAGAGAGAGATGGATTGAAACCCACACATGTGTTTGTCAGTTGCTGGCCATGTGCCTTTAAACCCAACACCAAGACAGGGACTAGACCATTGGCATTTGCTTGTGTGTGTGTTTGTGTGTGCATATGGTGATGTTTTCTTTAAAGTAATTATGAATGTCATTCATTTTAATTTAAATTCCATTTTTTTTAAGGAACGAATGCATGCCTTTTTCTGACATATGAATACTGACAAACGTGTGTAATTTTTTGAGTATATTTGTTTGGTGGTGTGAGTACCTCCCAACTGTGTTTGTGTGTGTGTGTAAGTGTGTGAGAGAAAGAGGAGTGTCTAACACTTTTTATGAGTTGTTTTATGTTTATGAGCATATTTCTTCTTATCTCTCAACTGAAAGTGTTTGTGTGTGTGAGTGTGTGCATGTGTGCATGTGTCTGCTGTCTCCCATTACACAGGAATGCCTGGAATGCCGGATGACGTCAATGGTGACATTCCCTGAGCCTCTGGACACAACAGCTGAGAACGAACATCCAAGGCGCAAGAGAAGAGAGAAAGAGAGAGACAGACAGAGAGAGAGAGAGAGCGAGAGAGAGACAGAGAGAGAGAGCGAGAGAGAGACAGAGAGAGAGAGCGAGAGAGAGACAGAGAGAGAGAGCGAGAGAGAGACAGAGAGAGAGAGCGAGAGAGAGACAGAGAGAGAGAGCGAGAGAGAGACAGAGAGAGAGAGAGAAAGTGTAGAAGACAGCAGACAGGAGAAGAGATGCGGGCAAGAGAAAGACATGGTGAGAGATAGATGGCGAGAGATAAAGATAGAAAGTTCATATCTAGCAGGGTTAGGTCAGTGGGGTTAATTCAGAGTCCTGCTGGACTTAAACACAGTCTGGTCTACTACAGTTTACTTTTCCTCTTGAAGCATAAAAACATTCATGACCCAGTTCACATGTTAGTCCCATTCTAAATCCCCAATCCCAGCCTGAAGACCAGCCAGTCAAATCTGCCCTCTCTTACAGAATATGAAGATATCTTCTGATTGAAAGAGTTAAGTGTTCACACTCTGATGTTCATCAAAACATTTAACACGCTTATTAATCATCTTAAGACTTCCATTTAACAGGAAAGTCAACAATGTGGCCCCCAAAACAACCTTCACTGTTCAAAACAGTCTATTTACCGAAAAACTTCTCATCTCATCTGATCATCAGCCACTTATCCGGGGTCGGATCACGGTGGCAGCAAGCAGGGCACACCAGACATCCCTCTCCCCAGCAATGCCCTCCAGCTCCTCCTGGGGGATCCCATGGCGTTCCCAGGCCAGATTGGATATGTAGTCTCTCCAGCGAGTTCTGGATCTACCCCGGGGTCTCCTCCCAGTTGGCTGTGCCTAGAAAACCTCCAAAGGAAGGTGCCCAGGAGGCATCCTACTCAGATGCCCGAACCACCTCAACTGGCTCCTTTCAATGTGAAGGAGCAGCGGCTGCTCTACTCCCGAGCTCCCTCCGGATGTCCGAGCTCCTCACCCTATCTCTAAGGCTGAGCCCAGACACCCTACAGAGGAAACTCATTTCAGCCGCGATCTCACCCTTTTGGTCACTACCCAAAGCTCATGACCATAGGTGAGGGGTGGAATGAAGACTGACTGGTAAATTGAGAACGTTGCCTTCCGGCTCAGCTCCTTCTTCACCACAACGGTCCGGTACAATGTCTGCATTACTCCTGATATTGTACCAATCCGCCTGTCAATTTCCTGCTTCATCCTACCCTCACTCACGAACAAGACCCCGAGATACTTCAACTCCTTCACTTGAGGCAACAACTCATCCCCAACCCAGAGGGAGCAATCCACCATTTTCCGGTAGAGAACCATGGCCTCAGACTTGGAGGTGCTGACTCTCATCCCGGCCGTTTCACACTCAGCTGCAAACCGCCCCAGTGCGTGCTGGAGGTCGCGTTCTGATGAAGCCAACAAAACCACATCATCTGCGAAGAGCAGAGATGCAATTCTGAGGTTCCCAAAATGGACACACTCCTCACCTTGGCTGCGCCTTGAGATCCTGTCCATGAATATCACAAACAGAATCGGAGACAAGGGACAACCTTGGCGGAGTTTGACACCCACCGACAACATGTTTGACTTTGTGCCGAGAATGCTGACACAGCTCTCACTTTGGTTATACAAGGACCGGATGGCTTGTAGCAACTGCCCCGGTACCCCATACTCCCGCAGTACCCCCCGGTACATGGTCGTAAGCCTTCTCCAAGTCCACAAAACACATGTAGACTGGCTGGTCAAACTCCCATGCCCCCCTCAGCACTTCTGCAAGGGTAAAGAGTTGGTCCATTGTTCCACGGCCAGGACGGAATCCACACTGTTCCTCTTGGATCTGAGGTTCGACCATTGGTCGGAGCCTTCTTTCCATCACCTAGAGTAAACTTTCCCAGGGAGGCTGAGCAGTGTGATGCCCCAATAATTGGAGCACACCCTCCGGGGTGTGTGTGCGCGCTATTGAAAAACTTTTATGTCAGTAAATTGTCGTGGTGGACTGTATTATAGATTTAACGATAAATATCCTTCAAAATTTACATATTTTCTGTGACGTTTTTAAACCAAGAGTCCCCCAGCATATGAAAACACTGTTTAGACACCACATACTGGCCTGTGGTCTCCAGTTCAGTCCATGGCAAATCCTGGAATAGAGCTGCATAACAAGAACTTCCAGACTCCCTACATGACTGCATATCATTACTTCAGTTTAACTTACTCTACAACTCATCTGTTGGCCTCTTCTCATATCAGTGGTTTTAATGACATGTGATGTATGCATGCATCCGATCATGTTATGTGATTGTTATATTAGATGTGGCATGTGAGCACCACAATGTAATTACTTGAAAATGCCTCCTCACATGGCTAAAAACTGATTCAGATTCTGGTACTAAATATAATTGTGATTTGACCCAATAACATTGTTTGTAAGGAGAGGGAACTGATCATGTGTCATATTATGCTTTAATTGATTGTCTTTCACTTTGCTGTCAGTAAAGGCAGAATACAACATTACTTTTTGGAGTAATATATAAAATAAATTGAAATTGTGAGTACAAAGTCATGGAGTTAATGACTAGACTGACTTCATGACTTTTAACAACTCTGTTAGACTTTAAACAAATGTAATTTTTAAGTCTCTCATTGAACGAAGTATCACTTTCAGTCAAGGAGTGGAAATGCCAAAACCAGGATTAAAACTTGGCATTGACGTATTCCTCCAATGTAGAGCCAGAAGAAATTTTACTGCAGTGTAAATGTATGGATCTTATTTAACCCCTACCAGAAACACAGCCTTTTATCAAGTGTTTGAGGAAAACCTCTCCCAGTATCTCGTCCCATGGTCCAGCTAGCATGTCTGTGCAGGCTAATGGGATTTAAAGGCTCTGGCCTGTGTCAAAGTCACCTCTGAGGAGAGGCCTAAGCCAGGACAAGAGACCAGCAGGGAAGTGAGAGAGACAGGGATTAGTACAGAGAAAAGATGAGGGGGAACAGCTGAGAGAGACAGGAGGGAGGGGGGTGGGGAGAGAGAGAGAGAGAGAGAGAGAGAGAGAGAGAGACAGACAGACAGACAGACAGACAGACAGACAGACAGACAGAGCGGGAGAGACAGACGAGAGACAGACAGAGGTAGAGAGAGAGACAGAGAGAGGTAGAGAGAGAGACAGAGAGAGAGAGTGCGAGAGAGACAGAGAGAGTGCGAGAGAGACAGAGAGCGAGAGACACAGGGAGAGACAGACAGAGAGTGAGAGAGAGAATGAGGAGGACACAGTTATACAAGAGACAGAAAAAGAAAATAAAAGAAATATGTGTGGTTGTAAAGGAGGGAAGAACGGGCAAACTGGTTTCATTTTCTCCTCTCTCTAGCCCTCCCTCTATCCCTCATTTTCTCCTCTCTCTATCCCTCTATCCTCCTCTGTTTTTTACAACCGCTCCCTTTTTCTACCTCTCTCAGTCTATCATCCATCCTCTCTTTGGACTGTTTACAAGTGGCTTGTCCTGTGACCCTCAGCTGTCACCCACCAACAGGTGTGTGTGTGTGTATATGTGAAAATGTTTGTGTGCCTACTACACGTGGACACGTGCATGTGAGAGTATCTGAAATCCAACGTGTGTGTGTGTGTGTGTGTGTGTGTGTGTGTGTGTGTGAAAGACAAAGAATGCGTGTTTTTGTGTCCACGAAACGTGTTTCTATGTTTGTTTGTGAGAGTGTATGTACTGATGTGTAATGTGTGTGAGACTGTTTGTTTAAACTACATACCTGTTTATGTGTGTGTGTGTCTGTGTCTGTGTGTGTGTGTACGGTGTGTGTGTTTCACACAGGGTGATGTGATGTGTCTAGTGCAGTAGTGCAGTAGTTAGAGGAAAGATGCATGCTTGCTTCCCATCTGCTTTTTTAACCACTGGCTTATAGCTTGCTGCCGCTGGCTAGCCCTTGTGGTGAACAAGGAAGCAGCCCAGTGCCTAAGCCTTCACCCACCAGTACATAGCCTCTCCTCCGCCAAGACCCCTGCCAGGCCTCCCCATGGCCACACACGGTAAATGGGCGAATCACGGCCTCAGGCCAATTTGGTATGAGATCCCGGACCTGCAATGGTCCCCAAAGGCTGTTCATGGCCAACCACTGCCCCGCTGCCTTGTGGGAAGTCTATTGAGACAGGCTAGGAGAGCACACCCTGAGAGAAAAGCAATGTGTTTGGCAGCACACATTAGGCGGTTCTTTGACAGTCTGGAGTTTCTGGCAGCTTCTTGCAGTCATGATGGGTGACTGGTCATCCCAGCAGGACCAACCTGTCATGGCAAAGACAGTGCTACAGAGCACTGCGCACCCCCTGTGGCACTCTAAAAACTTCCTTGCGTAGGTGTCCACCTCTCACCATGGTGTAAAATATCTGGCCTTACATATGGTTTAAGTCTGGTGGTGTTGGAGTGTCTGGCGATGGAATGGCCTGGGAGCTCCTAGCCAGAGCCCTGCACATCAGTGGCATGGGTTATATGGTCGCTAACAGCTGAGTGGCAGCTGCTTACGGCAGACCCCCGTGTGACTGAGCAGCCCTATTTAGGGACCACACTGCTCACCCCAATTGGGAAGGGTTAGAAATTGTCCACTCAACCAACCACCTCCTGGGTATGTTATTGTGCCTACTGAGAATTCCATCCTACGGTAAAAACAAGAAAATGATCCCCTTCAAACTGGCAACATGGAATGTTAGGACTCTCCTTGATAATGATGGTAACAGACCAATCTAAGGACTATGCTGATTGCTGAGGAACTGAGACACTACAATGTGGACATCGCTGCTCTTAGCGAAACCAGGCTCCTGGGTGAAGACTCCCTGAGGGAGGAAGGAGGAGGGTACACCTTTTTCTGGGGAGGCTATCCCCCTGGCGGACAATATCAGCATGGTGTTGGACTGGCAATCAAGAAAAGCATTCTACCCAGCCTCATTGAAAAACCCACTGGACTAAATGAGAGGCTAATGACCCTCCGTATCCCCCTAGTAAAGGCATTTTATGCCACTCTGTTAAGTGCATATGCGCCAACACTACCATCTGACAATGGTGTGAAGGACAGCTTCTACCAGCAACTAGATGAGGCCCTTCATCGTATCCCAAAAAAGGACAAGATCCTTCATCTGGGAGATTTTAACGCTAGGGTACGAAAGAACAATGATATATGGAGTGGAGTACTGGGTAGGTATGGGGTTGGTCAGGTTAATGCAAATAGTCTGAGGCTGCTAACACTCTGTGCAGAGCATGACCTCACCATTACGAACCCACTGTTTCAGCAGAAGACTAAATACAAAACATCCTGGATGCACTCACAATCTAAACTGGCACCTGATTGATTATGTCATAACAAGATGTACTGACACTAGTGATGTCTTGCTGACCCGGGCCATGAGAGGTGCAGAATACTGGACGGATCACCGCCTGATCATGACCAAGCTCCACATCAAAGTGCACCCCCCACAGTGTCTTAAGAAACCCATAAAAAAGCAACTGAACTGTGCTAAATTGGAGTCAGTCCCAGCACGGAATGAGTTCTGTCACTCTGTAGGCATGACAACATCAGAGTTTGAGGTCATTCTGAGATGTGACAATTTCATGGATCAGAAATGGACCTTCCTAACCTCACTGCTACATCCAGCTGCAGTCAACTCTATAGGCTACAGAGCCAGAAAACACTCTCAACTGCCCTGCATCCCCAATCTTTCGGCAGCAGTGGCAAACAGCATGTAAGGAGGTACAAATAACCTTGTGCACTCTGCAAAATACATGGTGGATGAACAAAGCAGAAATGATATGCACAACTTCTACAATTCTATAAAGACTATATATGGGCCTAGGAACTGCTCTATCACACCCTTAAAATCAGTGGATGGACTGACCACCCCGAAAGACCAAAAGGGGATCCTGGTAAGATGAGCAGAACATTTTGAAGCCCTACTTAACCAGCACTCACCAACTGACCAATCCATCCTGGAAGAGCTGCCAATTCGTCCACCCATCCCAGACCTTGACCATTTGCCAACTTTTAAAGAAGTACTTGCAGCCATCAACTCCCTCAAGAACAATAAGTCCCCTGGCAGTGATGATATCTCAGCAGAACACCTAAAACAAGGAGGATACTTGTGCACCAGAATGATCTATCAGTACATCCTGTAGGTCTGGGACCAGGAGAGTGTCTGTCTACAATGGAGGGATGCTAAAATTTTCACCCTGTACAAAAACAGGGGTGACAAGTTCATCTGCGGCAACAGTCATGGCAAGGTCCTAGCAAAGGTCATGCTATGCAGGATGGTGAAGTACTTGACAGAACATCTGCTGCCAGAGTCACAGTGTGGTTTCAGGAAGAACAGGAGTACTGTGGATATTATTTTCACAGTAAGACAGCTACAAGTGCCATGAACAACATTAGGACCTTTTCATGGCTTTTGTCGACACCTCCAAAGTTTTTGACACTGTGAATCAAGAGCTACTTTAGAAAATCCTGAGAAAGTTTGGCTGTCTAAGCAAATTTGTGAACATTCTGTCACAGTTGCATGATTGGATTGCGGCACAGGTGGCCATAGGAGGACAGGAATCGGAGCTCTTTAATGTATGCACTGGAGTGAGGCAGGGGTGTGTGCTGGCACCAGTATTCTTCAACATTTTCCTCCTATGTGTCAAAAAGCTTTTCAATAAAGATCTGGAAGGCAGAAGTGGAATCACAACATACTTTGGGCTAGACGGAAACCTCTTAAACATTCGAAGGTTCCAGGCAACCAGCAAGTTGTCTGCAGTGCAGGTCCTTGAGCTGCAGTATGTTGATGACTGCGCTCTTGAAGCTCACACACCAGAAGACCTGCAAACCATCCTTGCTGCAGTTGTGAATGCCTACAGCATGCTGGGTCTAACAGTCAACACCAACAAGACTGAGGTGTGATGCAAATATAGGTCCAACCCTCCACTCACTATGCCTGTCTTCATTATAGAACACCAATCACTCTCAGTTGTTCCATCTTTCAAATACCTGGGCAGCATCCTTTATGAGGGCTGCAACACTGATCAAGAAATTCACAACAGAATCAAAGAAGCCTCTGTAGCCTTCGGCAAACTCCGACGTAAGGTCTTCCAAACAAACACCTCCACCTGCACACCAAAATTGCAATTTACAAAGCCACCTGCATCACAACTCTCCTATACAGCTTTGAGGCCTGGGTCAGATACAGCTGCCACCTAAGGTTGCTGGCGTGGTTCCACATAAGGTGCCTGCAGCGAATCATGGGGATCACGTGGTACGACCGTGTTCCCCATGCCAAGATTCTTGCTAGGACAAACTGCAAGAGCATAGAAGCCACAGTCACTGAACACTAACTGCGCTGGCTTGGGCATGTCATCAGAATGCCGCAAGAATGCCTGCCACATCAAGTCCTGTATGGACAGCTTCATCTGGGCCGCTGGTCCGCAGGTGGTCAGAAGAAACGATACAAAGGCCAGCTAAAAACATTGCTGAAGAAATGTTGTATCGACCCTTTGAGACTGCAGCAAGCTGCCATCAACCATTCTAACTGGCTGGAGATCTGCCACAGAGGTATAGAACAGCTGGAAATTGAGAGGAATGTGAAAAAACAACAGAAAAGACTAAGGAGACACACAACTATGCCTGCCCCCACTAACTCAAACTTCATGTGCCCAACGTGCAATAAACTCGTGGATCAAGAATTGGACTCTACAGTCATCAAAGAACACACCGTTAACGAAGAGGGATGTCATCATCAGACTCGATGGACTACCAGCAAGCAAGCGTGTGTATGACTATACTTGTGTCGGCGCCTGTCTCTGTGTTTGCATGTGACTGCCAGTTGCCACACACAGGGCATTCTGTGCTGCACCATAACAAAATGTCCCCTCCGTCTGTGAGCCAAGATCTGAATCTGTTCCTTAACAAGTCCAATAGAAAAACCCCATGGTGACCAAAAAACTGACAGGAGAAGGCATCTTTGGCCCAGCTGTACTGAGTAGCATACTGCTGCATGAAACGTATTTGTCCTCCAAAGTCAGTTACATCAAGGTGGAAACAGAGTTCACTCACCGACTGGACTCGGACACGCTCCGTTGGAGTTCCCCAGATCGCCTCCGAGAAGAGCTCCTGCAGGAGGAGAGAGACGGTGTGGTGAAAAACACATAAGTACACATAAGGATAAATATCACACAGCAGGGTTTTGTTTCATATTTTTTTCAAAATAAAAATGTAATTTTGAAACAATTTTCTTCACCAATTTCAGATATGAAAAATTGTTGCCTGATGTCCTTTGTCTTTATGTATGCTCAATAATCCAGGTAAGAAAATCAAAGAAGGTTGAATCAGTTCATCTGGATACATCTGATGTCTTTTGCTCTACTTGTAAACATCACTGTCCATTTTTATTCAAATGAAGAAAATACTCTTCATGTTTGAGAACAAAAAAATTTTTTTTTCCTCTTCATTTTTAAACCAAGAAGGTCCATACCTGGTCCTATGCCTTGTGTATGGCACCAACACTGTCAAGGTGAGAGGTTCAATTCCTACCTTGTAAAACCCTCTGGCTCCAGGGAACTGCTCATTATGAAAGAAGCAGTAATGTGGTTGTCATGCATTACATCACCTAATTCTGACTTACAATGAGATTATACTTGCCAGAACAAAGCTTGATAAGTACCCTTGTCTGAGACGTGAAAATGGGGCACAAATCCTTCCTGCCGTAGGAGGAGGACCGGTTTACCACACAGAAAGCAGCAGAAACATACAGGGGTATACCAGTCTACTGCAGGTTAAACTCTTCCATGATGAAATCCTGTTCTTAAGTGTGCTATGTGTAGAGCAAATGCTCATTTATCCAAACACAAGACATCCAGACCAGCCATAGGCCAAACCGCTGCTATGAGATGGCAGCACTTCAAACCTATTTGCTGTTTAAAGGCAAAGGACAGTACCAATAACTACTGACTATGCTCTCTGTTGGTTTTACTGCAGCAGAAATTGGGACTTATTTCTCAGTTCAGTTTTTCTGTCAGTCATTTGCTGTTTTAAGGCCACACACACGCATACGCACACACTCACAAATGTACATACACACCGACACAAACACATGAAGACACAGACAGACGTATACGCACACAAAAATTAGTCTTAATCATATGAACACAGCGTTGCTGGCCCTCCCACCCCCAGAGCTCACCTGCACTGGCTGGTCTCTGTGGTAACCCTGGTGACACGGTGTTTCTCTGCAGAGCTGGTTGCTGTGGCGACAGCAGGCGGGGGTCTGTGAGGGTGGAGGTGACGAATGAGGTGGTGGTGACCAGGGCCCCACCTGGGTTGTTGCTGAACTGAAGGGCTGCCGTTGCCGCTGCATTCTGGTTGGACACTGGAACTGTGACGGGCATGGAGAAGGTAGGCTGTGGGACGGCAGACTGGTGGAGACAGACAGGAAGAAAGTGGGACTTAGAGATGGCAATGCCCCCTTAAATCATCACGTCTGAACAGTGAGTTGTGGGTGTCAACACATAGAAGGTGTTCAGTCATGCAGTCATCCATCAGAGTTCCTTCCAAATTTTGAGTTGGATCAATTCTGAATTGATTCGATATCATCATATTCAAAAAAAGTGGTGGCGGCAAAATGACAGACAACACAGTATTAAAACAACTGACAGTGCAGAACTTTAGTCCTTCACTGACAAAATGGGAAAACATGAACTTCAAGTACCACTTTTTTTTTCTAAATGGATGCACACGGTTTTGGAAATGAACTCTTCAAATACACTTGTTTAATATGTGCATGCTCACACAACCACTCACACACACACACATACACACACACACACAAAAAGGTTCTCTTGCTCATGTAGAATTAGCATGCAAGGTGGCTTGGTGTTGCAGCCAGGAAGCTGTGTTGGCGTTCACATCCCATGCCAGGCTGAGTCTCCATCACAGCAGCAGCTCTACAGGCCCGGTTACTGATGATCTCCCACACCGTGCACTACTCATGACAGCAGCACCCCAACACCTCAACCAATGGTGTCCGTCAAACAGAGAAGTTTGGAAAAACAGAAAACAATACAAAGTCTTGACTGCATGTAAGCATATCATCTATCTGTATCACTACTTCCTACATTTAACATATATATTACCCATCCATCCTTCCATCCAGCCATTATCTGAACCACTTAATCCTGCTTTCAGGGTCGCAGGGATGCTGGAGCCTATCCCAGCAGTCATTAGGTGGCAGGCAGGGAGACACCCTGGACAGGCCGCCAGGCCATCACACACACACACACACACACACACACACACACACCTAGGGACAATTTAGTACAGCCGATTCACCTGACCTACATGTCTTTGGACTGTGGGAGGAAACCGGAGCACCCGAAGGAAACCCACACAGACACGGGGAGAACATGCAAACTCCACACAGAGGACGACCCGGGATCACCCCATGGTTGGACTACCCCAGGGCTCAAACCCAGGACCTTCTTGCTGTGAGGCGACCGTGCTAACCACTGCACCACCGTGCTGCTCATGAATCTAGCCATTACAAATGAAGTTCAGGAACTGTGGCATCAAAAACTAATTTAGACATTACAAGATGTTTATTCTGACGCACAGCCAATGAGAAGTGCAGCTTTTACCTCTAACAACCAAGCCCAGAAAGGACCTTTACTGGCATTGTTTTTTCAAAGTGGGCAACTCAGTAACTGACTAACCGGATATCTCAGGGTACTGGAGGATCAAGAACAAGGACCCCAGGGTTGTCCCACAATCTGCCCGCCTGTGACCCATTTCAACCAGTTCCGACTCAGTTCAGTCAGAAAGAGGGACTTTTATTAATAGAATATGGGCCAGTACAACCCTGCATCGCCCTGTACTCGGCTGCCTGGGACCCAGTTTATCACAAAGGAAGAGAAGGGCACCCATCTGTCCTTGATCGGAGCTTCTGTGGTGCTCCATAACTTTTGTTTGGGGCAGATGTGGATGGTGATGATGGTGTACGGGGTGGGGCAGGAGGGAGGGACTAGATGAAGAAAAGAGATGGGCCATAAAAGAGAAGGTAGAAACAAGGTTTATTGTAAATTGCTCATTGCTTGTTTTTCTCAGCTATTCTACACTTTTTAGGGGGTTTCAAAAGAGAGAGTGGAGGTCAAACTGGAGGGGAAGACGTGTCAGTGCCACTACTTCCTTACAACTTTTAGAGAAGTAAAACCCACACTTTTCCTGATGTTTTGTGTGTCTTTGAGTGTGGGAGAGAAATGGAGATTCCTGAGAGAAAGACAGGAGAGGAATGGAGAGCGAGAGAGAGACAGACAGAGAGAGACAGAGGTGTAGATAGCAGGTTATAGCACCGCACACTAGTCACACAGACTGTTAGGGATAGAGGATGGATGGATGGATGGATGGATGGATGGATGGATGGATGGATGGATGGATGGATGGATGGATGGATGGATGGATGGATGGATGGATGGATGGATGGGATTATGGTGTGGTGGTAGTAAGTGTAAGGTGAAGGGCTGTGTCAGCATGGGGCATATAATGGTGGGGGCCAGTGAGGTTCTCCATAGGCGACTACATTTATATTGGGGGCTTGAAGATCACTGTCTGAAGCAACTTAATAACACCTGAATGATAAAGGGTTGAATGTCTGTTCACAAGGACACCTTAAGAAGGATGTTCACCAGACTGGGCCTGTCAAGTTTTCGCCATCTCTTAAAAAAGGCAGAAGGTCGGCCTGGTGTCCGGTTGTTCATGTAAGAAAAACGAAACTAAAAACCCAATGAGAACACTATTCTTAGGCTTCTTAGGCTTTGAGTCTTACCAAAACTATGAATCTATCTTATGCTATGTGCTCTAAACTAAAACCCTGATTTAAGCTTTAAACTGTCAAGCCATGTCAGTAGGACGTGTAAGGATGTATTCATCCATCCATGCATTATCTGAACCGCTTATCCTGCTCTCAGGGTCGCAGGGATGCTGGAGCCTATCCCAGCAGTCATTGTGTGGCAGGTGGGGAGCCACCCTGGACAGGCCGCCAGGCCATCACAGGGCCGACACACACACACACACACACACACACACACACACACACACACACACACACACACACACACACACACACACACACACACCTAGGGACAGTCTAGTACGTCTGATTCACCTGACCTACATGTCTTTGTACTGTGGGAGGAAACCGGAGCACCCGGAGGAAACCCATGCAGACACGGGGAGAACATGCAAACTCCACACAGAGGACGACCCCCAAGGTTGGACTACCTGGCTTGAACCCAGGACCTTCTTGCTGTGAGGTGACTGTGCTAAACACTGCACCACCATGCTGCCCAGGATGTATTCCGTTTTTTGAAATTCATTAAAGTTTTTCATATGTTTAAATTTCATTCTCCATTTAGTTTGCTAGAGAAATGGATGGCTGGATGTTAGGTATTGCGCTGGGATTGTAGCGTCACAGGCTAGTTATAATTGACTGTTCGCCAGTTTCTAGTTTTCGCCTATGAAATCACCTCACTAACACTAGCTAACGGTAGGCTAACAAATTTTCTCCTGGAGACGCATTTGTTCTCACTTCACTCTTTCCTACGCGCCTCCAAGCCATATGAATAAATGCCATTTTACCGCCACCGACTCAAACTGCATTTTAAGCCAACGCTGCTGGTGCAGACAGGAGGCTGGCTCATCACTCTGCTGAAGTACTGCAGAGAATGGACACTTTAAAGAGAACCTGGTTCAAGTAAATAATGACCCAGGAGTGATTTCTGAGGTAAAGCTGGGGCTCGTCTGAGGCGGATGGAGGCCTCCTCTCTGGGAGCAGAACAAAAGAGAAGAGAGAGAAAAGCTAACCTATTTTCTCACAGCAAATCCAAAGCTCTCTTTCTCTCTCTCTCTCTCTCTGTCTCTCTCTCTCTCTCTGTCTCTGTCTCTCTCTCTCTCTGTCTCTGTCTCTGTCTCTCTCTCTGTCTTGCTCTCTTCACGGGAGTGTTCCTACATGCAGGAGTCATATCAATCTGAATTCAACACATGGCCTACTTTTTACTTCTTCCCCTTTTTTGTCTTTGAAAGTTTTTTCTTCTTTCATCAACTTTAGGAACGTGTCATCCTGCTTGCTCACAGCTGTGGATCTGAACACACATGAAACAACTAAACGCGTTTGAAGCCCCATATTTGCTGGTTTTATTCGGTCAAGTTGGTGGCTGAAGATATTGAAGGGATGAAGTCTCTGTGTCTCTTAAACTAGATGTCAGACTGCTGACCTGAGATCACATCCTGCTGAACCTTCCTCTTCAACTATTCTGTCTCCCTCCCATCTCCAAACTCTTTGAAAGACAAAACAGCGAGACAGCGTGGTTGTGAAAACCAACCCCGGTAAAGATCTGACTCAACTTCAACTCATTGCTCTTGTGGAACACCAAGCAAACAGCCCTGGTGAAACTCCTCACTGTCAGGTGAAAAGAAGCAGCTGGTGACTCCACATGTATGGGAGGAGGCATGTGGTAGTCTGCAGCCCTCCCAGGATCGGCAGAGGGGGTGGAGCAGCAACCGGGATGGCTTGGAAGAGTGGGGTAATTGGCCAAGTACAATTGGAGAGAAAAATGGAGAAAACTCCAAAAAAAATTTTTTTTAAAATAAAAGATTAAAGAACAAGACAACTATCCACAGCTTTTCTAAGAAACTAAATGATCTGTCCATTATGGAACATCCTCAAAGACAGTATCAATTAACTAATAAACAGACAGGAACCACAATGTGGAACTTCATACAATCTCAGATTTTAACACAGGTCATTTCTACTCAACTGTCGCCATCTCAGCTGGCCTGAGATTCAAACCTGTGACCTTTAAGTTATGTCTCTGACCTCAGTGTTGGGTCAGCTTCACCAAGCCTCCCTCCTTTCTCTCTCTCTCTCCCCCTCTCTCTCTTTACCTTGGGGGATATTTTAGTACAAGTGGGATTAAGCTTGTATATCCCGGCCCCTGGCTGTAAGGTTGGGATTACGATGCTGTGGGGGGTGGGAGGGGGCTGTATGCTTCAGCGTTGTGATCCCTGTAAAAGGTGTGCCGGGATAGAGTGGCTGCTGGTTTGCAGACTGAGACTGAAAGTGACGGGTTTGGGGATGCTATCCGCTAGCAATGCTAGGCTACCTTCCAATCAACCAGTGCCAGACCTAGTGGCAGATCTCCAGGGGTGGTAGATTGAATTCTATTCTTCTTCTGCCACTGCTTTTTTTTTTTTTCCTCAGAAAAGCTTTTAAGAGCTATTTCAGCTCAAAATGGTTTGGCTGATAAGACGCAGGTTGAAAGTGGGATGAGCAATATCCGCTCAGCTGATTCAACTGTGTCTTTCCTCTTACATGGCAACTCTGATGAGGGCGAGTGGTTAAGGTCTTCCTGCTGATGCTGTTTTTAAAGAAGAAAATCCTATTTTGGTCCTTATGAAATGTTTATGTATGGTGTGTGGTTTCACGTGGTGGAGCAACATGTGTGTGATTTGGGAGAACAACCATATTGTGGATCTCGTGCATGTAGCGACTCAGCTGCTGTGCGTCCTGGCCCAGGTGAGCTCTCAGAGGAGCAGAGACAGGAACTGGGGCTGTAAGCTGAGTGCTGCTCATTAAAGCGACGTTAATGGCATTATCAAGTATGGAGGAAAAAATAAATCAAAGACATACTGTCTCAGGAGATGAGGGGTAAAAGGCATTTGGTGGCCTGGCACTAAGACACAGACCTGGATAATATCGGCAGAATTTTCCCCTTGAGAAGTGTGCACAGTGTTCAAGCTACAATGGGCTCCATTACTGAAAGAGGCTGTTGTGGGTTGGTTTCTTCGGTGTTACTAAACACTGGATGGGTAAATCCAGTGATGCTATCAGATTTGTCTCATTGTGTGGTAATAACTTTCATCAAGCTGGTTTCTTCCATTTTTTCTTTAATAGTGTATGACATGTAGCTCTTGTTTGTAAAATACCTCAGTTAACTCGCATTTTGTTAACCATCGTTTGAGAGCCATTAACTTTTGAAGATTTTTGTTTTTTTTTACTGTGATCCTATGGATTTCATTAGTGTTGATGGTACTTTGTACCTGTTGCATCACCATTTTACCCATAATCACAAAATATCCTATAGAATATCCTACCAACACTATTTCACTCCAATGAATCTTCTACAAAACTACAAGCACCAAACTAAAGAGAAGCAGCTTCCTCACTTGCCCGGGGCACACACAGGATGGGAGGGTGGGGTGGGGTTGAGCCATGGGGGGGGAGTGAGGAGGTGAGGGGTAAAGCGGGTGGGGGGGTGAGGGATGTAGTGTGTGTGTGTTTGGGGGGGGGGGTTGCGTGAAGGTGAGCGCTTTTTGTGAGTAGTCAGGCCACCATCAGCAGCCATTAGCACGGCCCCGTCCTTCAATCCCAGCTCAGGTTGCCTGGCTGATCAACAGCAACATGTAGAGGAGGGAAGGAGGGCGGGAGGGCAGGAGGGCAGGATGGCAGGAGGGGGGTGGCGTTTGGGCAGTACTCACTGACAGCCTATAGTTCTGCATCATTTTATCAAACTCCTCGTCAATTTTTTTGTATTTCTCCTCAGTGCGGGGGGTGAGGGAGAAGGGCTCCTCCGGGTCTGGGCTCTCAGAGTCCCGGTGTTCTTTCTTGTTCAGAGCCTTTGTTCCCCAACCAAAAGGGAGAGAGGGAGGAAGGGGGTGGACAGGCAGAGGACACAGAGAGGACGAGAGAGATATACAGAGGGAAAGAGAGATATAAAGGAAGACAGAAAGAGAGAGAGAGAGAAAGAGACAGAGAGGGGGGAGAGAAAGGGTAGGTTAGATAAGGTGATGAAAGTTTGATAGTACTCACGCCATAGCGTTTGAAGAGGATGTCCAGGTCCTCCGTCTTGCGGTACTTGTCCTCGTTAAGTGGGCTTTGGTCGATGGAGTCGTCCCCATCAGGCTCAGGGCTGTTGCAGCCATTAAAACCTTTCTTTCGCAACGTCTGAAGCGGGTTAGGACAGGGTGGAGGAGGACAAGGAGGAGGTATGTTTAACAGTTCATTACTCAAGCACATCTTCCTTTGGATAAAACACGGATTTTACATTTGGCATGTCTATTCTCTGAAAATGATGAGGCAAAATACAGACAGCATCATTTGCTTTGTGAATGATGAGACACCAACATTATCCTTTGAGAACCTTTTCAGGCACTCATTCAAGCAAACGTTAGGAAGGCACCAAACACTCATTTCCAACCCCTACAATTTATGGCAACTCCATGCTCAGGACATTTATTATGCTAGCAGGGAAATGGCAAAGACTCCCCCAGCAGGCGTTCTCAGGAAGACAGAGAACAAAAGGGTTAAATTCACTGTCTCCAATTCCATCTAGACAGTTTTGTAAGAAAAAAAAATCCATCCGTCCATCCATCCATTATCCAAACCGCTTATCCTGCTCTCAGGGTCGCGGGGATGCTGGAGCCTATCCCAGCAGTCACTGGGCGGCAGGCGGGGAGACACCCTGGACAGGCCGCCAGGCCGTCACAGGGGAAAAAAATATAGCAAGAAAAATAAAGAAAAAGAATTTAGAAAAGAACAATTGCCTTATTTACCAAAACACAGGATCTGGTTCATCTACCTATTCTATCGCTCTAGAGAGGGGCTACACTGGATGGCAGGCTGAGGCAGCACATCTCTACACGTACCACCCAACCGACACGGTGTGAGGATTCATGTGAGCAAGGCAGAGGAACAGAGACAGAGAGAGAGACAATGATCACAGCTTGGCCATAGAGACTAGCCGACACAGGCAGACCTGCTGCCCAGAGAAGACAGGCTATGTCAGCTCTGTCCAGAGAGACAGGTGGAGACACAGCAACACTTCCTGCTACAATGTAGCACATACGAAGACTTAAGAACCAAATTCTTCACAAAAATTAAATGTAAATTCCAAGACTTGGACACACTCTCTGACCAGACCAACATGACTCGGAAATACTCTCTGACCAGACCAACATGACTTGGACACACTCTCTGACCAGACCAAAATGACTTGGACACACTCTCTGACCAGACCAACATGACCTGGACATACTCTCTGACCAGACCAACATGACTTGGACACACTCTCTGACCAGACCAACATGACTTGGACACACTCTCTGACCAGACCAACATGACTTGGACACACTCTCTGACCAGACCAACATGACTTGGACACACTCTCTGACCAGACCAACATGACTTGGACACACTCTCTGACCAGACCAACATGACTTGGCCACACTCTCTGACCAGACCAAAATGACTTGGACACACTCTCTGACCAGACCAACATGACTTGGACACACTCTCTGACCAGACCAAAATGACTTGGACACACTCTCTGACCAGACCAAAATGACTTGGACACACTCTCTGACCAGACCAACATGACTTGGACACACTCTCTGACCAGACCAAAATGACTTGGACACACTCTCTGACCAGACCAACATGACTTGGACACACTCTCTGACCAGACCAACATGACTTGGACACACTCTCTGACCAGACCAAAATGACTTGGACACACTCTCTGACCAGACCAAAATGACTTGGACACACTCTCTGACCAGACCAACATGACTTGGACACACTCTCTGACCAGACCAAAATGACTTGGACACACTCTCTGACCAGACCAACATGACTTGGACACACTCTCTGACCAGACCAACATGACTTGGACACACTCTCGGACCAGACCGACATGACTTGGACACACTCTCTGACCAGACCAAAATGCAACATGTACTTGGGGAAAACAGTGTCAGCTCATAGATGCAGCAGCGAGACATGTCAGGTCATGTGACAGCCTGAGAGACAAGTAGCACAACACATGACAGCTGTAGTCTCCTCACCACCCATGCTCCACCTGCTGATCTACTTCTGTTTGTCTATTGTTATGGCTGTGTTATTGTTTCTTTATTGATCGTTACAATGTTGTGTTGATGTTCATTATTAGTGTTATTGTGTACCGTTCAAACTGTATTTTTGATGCTTTGGCAACATTGTTGTAAAACTTTAATGCCAATAAAGCCCTTTGAGTTGAACTGAATTAACAGAGACAGACAGAGAGAGAGAGGTTAAAAATAAACAAAATAACAATAATAATAAAGAGAATACAAACAAAAAACGAAACCCTCCGATTCAAACAAAACACAAAAGATGTAGACTTTCTTATCCTCCAAGAGACCTGGTCTGGATCTAATTCCAACGTCCACTGCCCCCCTAATTACAAAGAAACCTTTGTGCCCTCAATTAAAAACCCAACAACTAAAAGAGGGAGAGATTCAGGTACAAATCAGAACTGTCAAAAGATATAACAATAATAAAATCTGAGCCCTCACACATTTGGATCAAAACACAAAATGACTACACACACACACACACACACACACACACACACACACACACACACACACACACACACACACAGAGAGAGATGTGTTTTTATGTGCAGTATATGTTCCTCCCAGTGACTCCCCAGCTAGGACGAGGACACCTCCCCACCTCCCCACCTCTCCACACCCAGATCTGCAGAGCCAGGCCCAGGGAAATGTGCCGATCTGTGGAGACCTCGATGGCTCAATGCACGTACTGGCTCACCTCCAGACTCCAACTCAGAGCATGGTAACAAACACATACTGGGACAAAACTTTCCTCAAAACACCACTAACCTTCCTCGCCATGACTCGGACCCCCCGGTAAACAAGACTGGAAGAGACCTGCTCCAGCTCGGTCAAAGCCTCGGTCTGTACGGGCCGTTTCCACGGCAACGTTTTCAACATAAAACGGTAAAGTATTGATGCGTTTCGGCCGTTCGTTCACGCGACAGCGGCGTTTTGGGGGACCTGAACAACACGCGAACTTTTCAAACCGGGTTCCAGAGCGACACCTCTTGGAAACGCAACTGCGGCGTCGCCGTGTCAACCAGCAAAGCCGGTTCCTGCGAAATCGGTGACGTCACTGCTCCATTTCGCACCTGCGTATTAAGTTTTCACTCAAATAGCCATGCGCGACTAAGAACAACGGCATTAACAATGGCGGCTTGCCGAGCCGTGTTTGTGCTGTTGTGTCTGCCGAGTTTATTAATGCTCCTCCCGCAAAGTGTCCACTTGCTGCTCCATTACGCCTACTTACATGCGCCACATTCTCGATCCACCTATACGTCGACGGAGGCCGACGAAGGACACAATTAACTGTTTTCGAGCGTACACTCGCCGTCATCTCTTTACTCACCGCGCTGCGCAGGCGCAAGGTGTTATCGGGGTCCGCCGGAAAGGCTCTCTACTACAAAGTTTCACCGCCCACTACTGGCCTGGCATGCACACTACAGCGTGTTCAGTCGTTTTGTGCGGATCGTATTCAAAACGATGTCGTCTGAACACGAAACGTTTTTAAAACGCAAAGGAAAAACTTTTCCGTTTTTAGCAAGACCGTTTTCGTGTAAACGTGGCTCTAGAAGTGACCCTTTGGGAAGACCAACCTTCTGCTCACCTCTTGGCACTAGTACAGTAGATTACACGATAACACATTTTAGACCCTTTCTCTCTCAGTTCATGTATGGTTAAACCACTAACCCCCTGTTGGAACACAATCACACACAAAGTAAAATGCGATGCCATCTGGCCCTAAAAAGACAGTACACAGTGGCAACCGACCTGAGCACAGTGACTGATGTTAAACACAGACACATGGTAACACAGTACAGACTGAGACTCATAGCCTGGCCATAGAGACACAGACACATGGTAACACAGTACAGACTGAGGCTCATAGCCTGGCCATAGAAACACAGACACATGGTAACACAGTACAGACTGAGACTCATAGCCTGGCCATAGAAACACAGACACATGGTAACACAGTACAGGCTGAGGCTCATAGCCTGGCCATAGAAACACAGACACATGGTAACACAGTACAGACTGAGACTCATAGCCTGGCCATAGAAACACAGACACATGGTAACACAGTACAGACTGAGGCTCATAGCCTGGCCATAGAAACACAGACACATGGTAACACAGTACAGACTGAGACTCATAGCCTGGCCATAGAAACACAGACACATGGTAACACAGTACAGACTGAGGCTCATAGCCTGGCCATAGAAACACAGACACATGGTAACACAGTACAGACTGAGACTCATAGCCTGGCCATAGAAACACAGACACATGGTAACACAGTACAGACTGAGACTCATAGCCTGGCCATAGAGACACAGACACATGGTAACACAGTACAGACTGAGACTCATAGCCTGACCATAGAAACACAGACACATGGTAACACAGTACAGACTGAGGCTCATAGCCTGACCATAGAAACACAGACACATGGTAACACAGTACAGACTGAGACTCATAGCCTGACCATAGAGACACAGACACATGGTAACACAGTACAGACTGAGACTCATAGCCTGACCATAGAGACACAGACACATGGTAACACAGTACAGACTGAGACTCATAGCCTGGCCATAGAGACACAGACACATGGTAACACAGTACAGACTGAGACTCATAGCCTGGCCATAGAGACACAGACACATGGTAACACAGTACAGACTGAGACTCATAGCCTGGCCATAGAGACACAGACACATGGTAACACAGTACAGACTGAGACTCATAGCCTGGCCATAGAGACACAGACACATGGTAACACAGTACAGACTGAGACTCATAGCCTGACCATAGAAACACAGACACATGGTAACACAGTACAGACTGAGACTCATAGCCTGGCCATAGAGACACAGACACATGGTAACACAGTACAGACTGAGACTCATAGCCTGGCCATAGAGACACAGACACATGGTAACACAGTACAGACTGAGGCTCATAGCCTGGCCATAGAAACACAGACACATGGTAACACAGTACAGACTGAGGCTCATAGCCTGGCCATAGAAACACAGACACATGGTAACACAGTACAGACTGAGACTCATAGCCTGGCCATAGAAACACAGACACATGGTAACACAGTACAGACTGAGACTCATAGCCTGGCCATAGAAACACAGACACATGGTAACACAGTACAGACTGAGACTCATAGCCTGGCCATAGAAACACAGACACATGGTAACACAGTACAGACTGAGACTCATAGCCTGGCCATAGAAACACAGACACATGGTAACACAGTACAGACTGAGACTCATAGCCTGGCCATAGAAACACAGACACATGGTAACACAGTACAGACTGAGACTCATAGCCTGGCCATAGAGACACAGACACACGGTAACACAGTACAGACTGAGACTCATAGCCTGGCCATAGAAACACAGACACATGGTAACACAGTACAGACTGAGGCTCATAGCCTGGCCATAGAGACACAGACACATGGTAACACAGTACAGACTGAGACTCATAGCCTGGCCGTAGAAACACAGACACATGGTAACACAGTACAGACTGAGACTCATAGCCTGGCCATAGAAACACAGACACATGGTAACACAGTACAGACTGAGGCTCATAGCCTGGCCATAGAGACACAGACACATGGTAACACAGTACAGACTGAGGCTCATAGCCTGGCCATAGAGACACAGATACATGGTAACACAGTACAGACTGAGACTCATAGCCTGGCCATAGAAACACAGACACATGGTAACACAGTACAGACTGAGACTCATAGCCTGGCCATAGAAACACAGACACATGGTAACACAGTACAGACTGAGACTCATAGCCTGGCCGTAGAAACACAGACACATGGTAACACAGTACAGACTGAGGCTCATAGCCTGGCCATAGAAACACAGACACATGGTAACACAGTACAGACTGAGACTCATAGCCTGGCCATAGAAACACAGACACATGGTAACACAGTACAGACTGAGACTCATAGCCTGGCCATAGAGACACAGACACATGGTAACACAGTACAGACTGAGGCTCATAGCCTGGCCATAGAGACACAGATACATGGTAACACAGTACAGACTGAGACTCATAGCCTGGCCATAGAAACACAGACACATGGTAACACAGTACAGACTGAGACTCATAGCCTGGCCATAGAAACACAGACACATGGTAACACAGTACAGACTGAGACTCATAGCCTGGCCGTAGAAACACAGACACATGGTAACACAGTACAGACTGAGGCTCATAGCCTGGCCATAGAAACACAGACACATGGTAACACAGTACAGACTGAGACTCATAGCCTGGCCATAGAAACACAGACACATGGTAACACAGTACAGACTGAGACTCATAGCCTGGCCGTAGAAACACAGACACATGGTAACACAGTACAGACTGAGACTCATAGCCTGGCCATAGAAACACAGACACATGGTAACACAGTACAGACTGAGGCTCATAGCCTGGCCATAGAGACACAGACACATGGTAACACAGTACAGACTGAGACTCATAGCCTGGCCGTAGAAACACAGACACATGGTAACACAGTACAGACTGAGGCTCATAGCCTGGCCATAGAAACACAGACACACGGTAACACAGTACAGACTGAGGCTCATAGCCTGGCCATAGAAACACAGACACACGGTAACACAGTACAGACTGAGACTCATAGCCTGGCCATAGAGACACAGACACACGGTAACACAGTACAGACTGAGGCTCATAGCCTGGCCATAGAGACACAGACACACGGTAACACAGTACAGACTGAGGCTCATAGCCTGGCCATAGAGACACAGACACACGGTAACACAGTACAGACTGAGGCTCATAGCCTGGCCATAGAAACACAGACACACGGTAACACAGTACAGACTGAGACTCATAGCCTGGCCATAGAGACACAGACACATGGTAACACAGTACAGACTGAGACTCATAGCCTGGCCATAGAAACACAGACACATGGTAACACAGTACAGACTGAGGCTCATAGCCTGGCCATAGAGACACAGACACATGGTAACACAGTACAGACTGAGACTCATAGCCTGGCCATAGAAACACAGACACATGGTAACACAGTACAGACTGAGACTCATAGCCTGGCCATAGAAACACAGACACATGGTAACACAGTACAGACTGGGACTCATAGCCTGGCCATAGAGACACAGACACATGGTAACACAGTACAGACTGGGACTCATAGCCTGGCCATAGAAACACAGACACGTGGTAACACAGTACAGACTGAGACTCATAGCCTGGCCATAGAAACACAGACACATGGTAACACAGTACAGACTGAGACTCATAGCCTGGCCATAGAAACACAGACACATGGTAACACAGTACAGACTGAGGCTCGTAGCCTGGGCATAGAAACACAGACACATGGTAACACAGTACCGACTGAGACTCATAGCCTGGCCATAGAGACACAGACACATGGTAACACAGTACAGACTGAGGCTCATAGCCTGGCCATAGAGACACAGACACATGGTAACACAGTACAGACTGAGACTCATAGCCTGGCCATAGAAACACAGACACATGGTAACACAGTACAGACTGAGACTCATAGCCTGGCCATAGAAACACAGACACATGGTAACACAGTACAGACTGAGACTCATAGCCTGGCCATAGAGACACAGACACATGGTAACACAGTACAGACTGGGACTCATAGCCTGGCCATAGAGACACAGACACATGGTAACACAGTACAGACTGAGGCTCATAGCCTGGCCATAGAAACACAGACACATGGTAACACAGTACAGACTGAGACTCATAGCCTGGCCATAGAAACACAGACACATGGTAACACAGTATAGACTGAGGCTCATAGCCTGGCCATAGAAACACAGACACATGGTAACACAGTACAGACTGAGACTCATAGCCTGGCCATAGAGACACAGACACATGGTAACACAGTACAGACTGAGGCTCATAGCCTGGCCATAGAGACACAGACACATGGTAACACAGTACAGACTGAGACTCATAGCCTGGCCATAGAAACAGGGAGATAGAAGAAAACATGGCTGCCAGAAGAGGAGCGGTGGTGCCAGCAGGGTGGAGGAAGTGCTACAGAGACAGAGCAGCACTTCCTCACACAGTGTCCAACATTTCAACTTATCAGGGAATACATTTTCCCAAAATTCAGCAACAAACATCCACATTTTATTAAATCTGATAAGGAAAAGGGGAAAATGGTACTGGGGAAATGAAAGAAAGTTGTGTTCTGGCAGGACAGTTTATCTCTGCCTGCCACCACATGAGGGAACCAGAATGACCTGCTGGTCTACATCAGGCCCCAGTTTTAACTTACCTTCTTTTATTCATGTATTATGTGTACATATTATTGTATACATTATTGTCTTCTTCCTGTATGTATATCTTTACCCTTTCATGTACAGCTGTCATAGTACTTGTTAACACTCGTTATTTGTACAATGCTTTGGCAATACTGTATTTTGTTATAGTCATGCCAATAAAGCAAACTGAATTCGAATTGAATTTGAGAGAGACAGACAGACAGACAGAGAGACAGACAGACAGAGAGACAGACAGACAGACAGAGAGACAGACAGACAGACAGACAGAGAGACAGACAGACAGACAGACAGACAGACAGACAGACAGAGAGACAGACAGACAGACAGAGAGACAGACAGACAGACAGACAGAGAGACAGACAGAGAGACAGAGAGACAGACAGACAGACAGAGAGACAGACAGACAGAGAGACAGACAGACAGACAGACAGAGAGACAGACAGACAGACAGACAGACAGACAGACAGACAGACAGACAGACAGAGACAGACAGAGAGACAGACAGACAGACAGAGAGACAGACAGACAGACAGACAGACAGACAGAGACAGAGACAGACAGAGAGCAAGAGAAAGAGAGAAAGAGAGAGAAAGAGAAAGTTCTTATTTTGAGAGGATTCCAGCAAACGAGATTGACCCTTAAGTAGCTTTTCCTGGTGGGCTCTGAGCACACATCCTACCACATGGATCCTCTCTGCAAGCTGGATCTTAAACCGTGAGTTGGAGACATCTGTGGGCCCTTACACTTGGTGTTCAACGGTTTGACTGCAACAAAAAAAAATAATACAAAAAACCCACTGCCCCCAGTTTAATCAGTAAGAGGAAATGGATGTGACCATTTCATTTGCTATCTACAGGCAACTAACCACGATGAGGGTCATATTCAGTATGTAGCGCTGCAGAGGTTGCTGGGTCTCATTAACGAGGCACGGCGTGGTGTAGCTGATGGTGCTGTGGTGAGCGGGTGCAGCCTAATGGAAGGTCTGATTAAAACCCAGCAGCAAGTTCTGTGATTTAATCTCTGGAAAGCCAGAATGACTCAACAGCATGAAACTGCACCGCAAGCTGAGAACCAGCAGGGTGGTGTACCTGCCGGCTCCACACCGGCAGAAGCAGGACTGGATGAGCCGGCCCTTGCCCCTCAGGGGGGTGAAGGTAATATGGTGATGATGTAATTTCTAGATTTGAGTTTGTGTTTTAATATCACGGTTGCTCTCCTGACAGGACCCTCATTACACACGAAGCTGTTTTTTACCACAGCGTCAGAATGACACACTACCGACACAGACCAGAGGGACAGCAGGTTATTAAACACAGCTGTACCAACACGGAGACCGTCTTCAAACCCACCTGTGCCACTACACAAAGATCCGTCCAGCACGCCGACACAGCCAGTCATGACGACTTGACCCTCGTGTTGCCCACCCGTTCTGTACACTGCCCTTGTCTTGAGAGTCATTTATTCATCTATTCTGCATTTTCCCCCCTTTTCTCCCCAATTGTACTTGGCCCCACTCTTCTGAGCCGTCCCGGTCTCTGCTCCACCCCCTCTGCTGATCCGGGGAGGGCTGCAGACTACCACATGCCTCCTCCCATACATGTGGAGTCACCAGCCGCTTCTTTTCACCTGACAGTGAGGAGTTTCACCAGGGGGACGTAGCACGTGGGAGGATCATGCTACCCCCCCCCGAGTTCCTCCTCCTCCCGAACAGGCGCCCCAACCGACCAGAGGAGGTGCTAGGGCAGCGACCAGGACACATACCCACATCCGGCTTCCCACCACAGACACGGCCAGTTGTGTCTGTGGGACGCCCGACCAAGCCGGAGGTAAACGGGGATTCAAACCGGTGATCCCTGTGTTGACAGGCAGCAGAATAGACCTCTACACTACCCGGACACCCCGTCTTCAGGGTCATTTATGACCCACCTTCATTAAACCTCTAAATTAAAGCAACTTAATTAAATTTTAAACCCCAAATCTATTCTGCAGGAAGAAACAAGCTATCATTCATCACAGACTGTGTGACTGTCTGGGTTTCCCTTTTCTCAGAGCAGAAAGACGGCATTTCATCAGCGGACACCCTCATTTTTATAGGGTCACATGACCCACACATGTCTTAGGGTCACACGTGACCCACACATGTCTTAGGGTCACACATCACCCTAAGACAATCTTAGTACCCTAGTGGTGTACAGATTTCACGGAAACATGAAGAAAACAATGGTTCACCTGTTCTAATGTTGGGGTCCCTCTAGGAACCGTTTCTAATGTTGGGGTCCCTCTAGGAACAGTTTCTAATGTTTGGGTCCCTCTAGGAACAGTTTCTACTGTTGGGGTCCCTCTAGGAACCGTTTCTAATGTTGGGGTCCCTCTAGGAACAGTTTCTAATGTTGGGATCTCTCTAGGAACAGTTTCTAATGTTGGGGCCCTCTAGGAACAGTTTCTAATGTTGGGGTCCCTCTAGGAACAGTTTCTAATGTTAGGGTCCCTCTAGGAACAGTTTCTAATGTTGGGGTCCCTCTAGGAACAGTTTCTAATGTTGGGGTCCCTCTAGGAACAGTTTCTAATGTTGGGGTCCCTCTAGGAACAGTTTCTAATGTCGGGATCTCTCTAGGAACAGTTTCTAATGTTGGGGCCCTCTAGGAACAGTTTCTAATGTTGGGGTCCCTCTAGGAACAGTTTCTAATGTTAGGGTCCCTCTAGGAACAGTTTCTAATGTTGGGGTCCCTCTAGGAACAGTTTCTAATGTTGGGGTCCCTCTAGGAACAGTTTCTAATGTTAGGGTCCCTCTAGGAACAGTTTCTAATGTTGGGGTCCCTCTAGGAACAGTTTCTAATGTTGGGGTCCCTCTAGGAACAGTTTCTAACGTTGGGGTCCCTCTAGGAACAGTTTCTAATGTTGGGGTCCCTCTAGGAACAGTCATCACATTTCAGGTTAAAAAAGATCATTTACCCCATCCAAATACCTGGGGGGACTTTTTCCTGCCCCTTCTGATTGAAATGTGAATGGGATACATCACCCAAGTGCCCCCCCCCCCCACACACACACACACAGAGAGTCTCTCTCTTCTCACATAACAACTGTGTGGCGTTATAAAGGGCTGCTGTGTTGGACCATGAAGCCTGAGCTGGGTTTGCTGCAGAGCAGGGTGAGTTGTTGTGGAATGATCGTTTTTTGGGATTGTTAAAAGATGCATGTTGAGTGTTTGTAATTTGACAAGTATTGTTTATATGTTTAGAAAGATTTCGAATCTGTTTTTTGTTAAATTTTTCTGTTAAATAAAGACTCGTTTTAAAATTCAATTGAAATTCTCTCCCTCTCTCCCTCTCTCTGTGTCCGTTGGTTAAGTTAGATCAGCTTGTCTCTCAGTCAGGTCCATCTGTTCACCTGTCCCTCCTCCCTCCCCTCCCTCCCTCCCCTGCTGCTGGCATCCTCCCTCTTGCTCGCTCTCTCTCTCTCTCTCAGTGTCTCTCTCGGTGTCTCTCTCTCTCTCTATTGTGTTGCTAGGGGAAGTCTCCCCTGCAGAGCGCCATGCAAGCGTGTGACTGGCTGGGTTGGCCTGAACGTCCCTCCCCCTCTCCCTCTCTGACTCACTCCATCTCCCTCTCCCTCTCTACTTCCTCTCTCAACTGCTCACTCTCTCTCTCTAGATAGAGCTCCCCGCTCTCTCTCTCCCCCACCATCTCTTCTTCTCTTCTGTCAACCTGCCACCATCTCTGCAGCTTGTTGTCTTTCTCACAAAGCGCTGTCACACACACACTGCCCCCCTCTCCCGCTGTCTCCCCCACCCCCCTCTGTCTGTCTGTCCCTATCTCTCTCTGTCTCCCTCCCTCCCTCCCTCTCTCTGTCTGTCCCTCTCGCTTGCTCTCTCTCTGTCTCCCTCCCTCCCTCCCTCTCTCTGTCTGTCCCTCGCTCGCTCTCTTTCTCCCTCCCTCCCTCCCTCCCTCCCTCATGTCATCACCTGGTCTCCCTCCTCCTGCTTCCTGTCTTACCCTCTTTCCTGTCTTCCACTCACACTCATCAGTATGATCAAGTGTGTGTGTGTGTGTGTGTGTGTGTGTGTGTGTGTGTGTGTGTGTGTGTGTGTTTGTGAACTCTTATGTTGGTGCATGAGTGTGTGCTTGTGTGTGTGTATGTAGTGCACAGTAACTCTGTGTCTGTGTGTGAGTCTGACTGTAATCTTTAAAGGCACTATACAAAACTTTGTTGTTGTGTGAACATTACTGTGCCTGTGTGTGTACTTGCTGTTTGGGACTGTGTGCAGTCTACGTGTCTCTGTGTGTGTATGTGTTCCAGGCTGCTCACTGGGCCTTATGGGGCAGAATGTAGTGTCACATCCCATTTGTGGCTTGTCCCATTCGGAACCAAAGAACCCCCCTCCGGAGGGTCCTGCGGGGGCCCTCGGCCAACCACAGTCTCCGCTGTGTCACGGCCGCTCTGCCACACAGCGAGCAGCAGCAGCAGCAGGATGGGAACAACATGGGCGCTGGGCCCAGGGCAGTACCTCATCCTCTGTATAATGGATTGGCTGCGTCTCTCACGCCGTTACCCGGTAACTGCGTGTGACAGCCGAGGCCACGGCTCATCCTGAACACAGTCTGTTTCCAGATCAGATGTGGTCCACACTGGCCATGCCTTCACTGCGAGGGCCTCGGTACTGTCCAGTCAGAGGAAGACAGGCTCAATATTTCCTCATCCAATTTACACTTCATTAAAATCACTTCATAGAATTTGTGCAGGTAGTCTTCTGACTATTTTTGGCAACTGTCTTTTCGCAAAATGCCTTATAAATTACACACATTAATTAAGTTGATAATAACATTGTTAAGGTGTGGCAGTCGTGCAATTCTGGGAATGTGTGGCCAACATCAGCCTCTCCCCCTCCCTATCCGCTCTCATTCATTATATATCGACATGTCAATCACTGACAGGTGCCTGAATAAGCCCTGCCAGCCACAGGAGGCAGCAAGCAGGAGGTGTGTTGAGGTGTGTTGAGTGGTGAGGTGTGTTGAGTTGGGTTGAGGTGTGTTGAGGTGGGTTGAGGTGTGTTAAGGTGTATTGAGGCGGGTTGAGGTATGTTGAGGCGGGTTGAGTGTTGTTGAGGTGTGTTGAGGTATGGTGAGGTGGGTTGAGTTATATTGAGGTGTGTTGAGGTGGGTTGAGGTGTGTTAAGGTATGCCGATGTGTGTTGAGGTGGCTTAAGGTGTATTGAGGCAGGTTGAGGTAGGTTGAGGTGTGTTAAGGGATGTTGAGGATGGTTAAGGTGTGTTGAGGTGGGTTAAGGTGTATTGCAATGTGCTGAGATAGGTTGAGGTGGCTTAAGGTGTATTGAGGCAGGTTGAGGTATGTTGAGGTGGGTTGAGGTATGTTGAGGCGGGTTGAGTGTTGAGGTGTGTTGAGGTGTTTTGAGGCATGTTGAGGTAGGTTGAGGTGTGTTAAGGGATGTTGAGGATGGTTAAGGTGTGTTGAGGTGGGTTAAGGTGTATTGCAATGTGCTGAGGTAGGTTGAGGTGGGTTAAGGTGTGTTGAGGTAGGTTGAGGGATGTTGAGGTGTGTAGGAGCTTTGGTTCAGAGGCAGGAAGAATCAAGAGCGGCTCATCTGACCAACACACACCTGTACTGAATCAACCACTACCTGAATGTGAACACCTGTGTTCTCTCAGACAGGGAGGCAGGCGGGCCGTGAGGCATGAAGCAAGGCATTCATAAGAACAAAAAATATATACACACTTACACACTGACTATTTGGCCTTCTTTATGCTGTTCTATGTAAGAATTATATTACACACAACTCCTCTCTCACATCGTGTCTCACAACTTCCCATCTGAGCTTAGCAATACCAAATGTTTGTGATTTTTAACGTCTAGAAAGGGATTTTGGGGGTACTTTGGTACTATAAGCTTTGGTACTGTAACTGTCCCAGTTACGGCTCTGGTGCAAGACATAGTCTGTCAGTTCTTATTACTCTGATAAAACATTTATTCTAAAAGAGCATTCGCTCCTGTGACTCTGCTGATCTGGGTCCCCTTCAGCTTCCGTACAGACTCAGCAAACTGAAAGAAAATATACCCGAACTGAACCGGCAGCAAACTCCTCCCAAAGAAAACACATAAAGTCTTTATTCACAGGTGGAGGCTGAGTAGTGGGTATCCAGCACAGTTCAGCCAGGTGTGGATACTCAAGGACAGGGAGACATGGCTCAGGAGGTAGAGCAGCGCATCTAGTAATCAGGAGGTTCCTGGTTCAATCCCTGGCTCCTCCAGAGAGCATGTCCAAGTGTCCTTGACCAAGACACTGAACCTCTAACTGCTCCTGATGAGCAGGTTGGTGCCTTGCATGGCAGCCTCCTCCATCCATCTGTGTGTGTGTGTGTGTGTGTGTGTGTGTGTGTGTGTGTGTGTGTGTGTGTGTGTGTGTGTGAGAGAGAATGGGTGAATGTGAGGCATACACTGTAAAGCACTTTGAGTGGTCGGTAGACTAGAACAGTGCTATATAAATGCAGTCCATTTACCATTTAGATGTTAATCATTCTTTTAAAGGTTGCCATCAATTTCATCCTGTGCTACTGATTATTTTGTCAAGGTTTTCTAATTGTAATCAAAATACTAATCAGTCTAGTCTATCACTTCCAGGAGTTTGAGATATCACTGTCTTCCTTTGGGCTACATTCCTATGCGGTAGGAAAGGATCTCTAAAGCTCAGATCTTAACACTGAATATACCAAGTGGTTGCAGAGTTAGCTGGGTTTCTTGCTGAAGAACATCACAGAACTCAGCCATGGAAAATGACTCGCAACTAACAGTTAGTAGCTAGGAGCTAGGAGTTAGTAGCTAGTAGCTAGGAGTTAGTAGTTAGGAGGTAGCAGCTAGGAGTTAGCAGCTAGAAGTTAGTGACTAGGAGTTAGTAGCTAGGAGGTAGCAGCTAGGAGTTAGCAGCTAGGAGTTAGTAACTAGGAGGTAGCAGCTAGGAGGTAGCAGCTAGGAGGTCGCAGCTATGAGTTAGCAGCTAGGAGTTAGCAGCTAGGAGGTAGCAGCTATGAGTTAGCAGCTAGGAGTTAGTAACTAGGAGGTAGCAGCTAGGAGTTAGCAGCTAGGAGTTAGTGACTAGGAGGTAGCAGCTAGGAGGTAGCAGCTAGGAGTTAGCAGCTAGGAGTCAGTGACTAGGAGGTAGCAGCTAGGAGTTAGCAGCTAGGAGGTAGTAGCTATGACGTAGCAGCTAGGAGTTAGCTGGATACGTGCTGACCAACAGAGAGGAGGACATGAAGGGTCTTAGACGAGCAGGGGTGGAGGGCGGTCTGTGAGGTTTGGTGGACATTGTAAAGGTTGACCTAACAGAGCAAAGGTTCCATACACATACGCGTGTGTGTGTGTGTGTGTGTGTGTGTGTGTGTGTGTGTGTGTGTGTGTGTGTGTGTGTGTGTGTGTGTGTGTGTGTGTGTGTGTGTGTGTGTGTGTGAGATCTGGACTAACCAGCAGATTCACTACCAACAAGTCCCTTTGGTTGTTTGGGTAGTCACAACTGTGGTGGGCTAAAGTTTTAGTTTGAAGGGCTGGTGTCTACCAGGGTGTCTAGTTAGAATCAGTTCCTGAGATGGAAGGTGGGTCTGGGGAACAGTCTTTGTCAAACGGCAACATATGCAAGGCTCCATTTACCAAGACCTGAGACCAGAGAGCTGGACAGGTCAGTGCCCCTTAAGCTCAAGCAGCAAACCTCACCAGTGACAAGTCTCTATGCATGTATGACCACTGAAACTCTAGTTAGTGGTCACACCATATCTGCACATGAAACCGACCGCTGGTTAGGGTGGTTACGCCACTGTATTGTTTACCAGGATGGGGACACCTGCAGTCAGTTGACACTGAAGAGGTCACTGAGATGATGATGAAACGTTTCTCTCATAAACCTTGTGTCCAGATGAACTGACTCAACTTCCTGTGATCACCAGAGATCTTCCTTCCTTGATCCACGAAGGAAAAATAGCAACCCCCCAACAAACACACCCTAGCCCCACTAACACCACCCATCTCCGCTTATCATCTTCTCTCTCTTCCATTGCAATTCACCCCGACACTTTAGGCTCTCTCTCTCTCTCTCTCTCTCTCTCTCTCTTCCTTTCCTCACCCTGATTGGGATCTGCAGTCAAGCAGATTAATACATTCTGGCAGGAGAGGCAAACTGCCCACACACACACACACACACACACAGTAGAAACGGGCAAAACGTGTGCATCACTGCGAGTCTGTGTGTGTGTGTGGGGGGGGGCGGGGGGTTATACATGCACACATTAATGTGCATATGTACTGCCTCTCAGCTCTGCACCAGGGTGGAAGAATGTCTATATGTCTTTATGTTCCTCTATGAGGAACATAACATTTGCACATGTACACACACACACACACACACACACACACACACACACACACACACTCTCTCTCTCTCTCTCTCCCTGCAATGTAGCATGTAATCCATCTGAACACACCAGGTCATGACTGTGTAGGTGTCCTGTGCGTACAGGGGTTGCCTGCACAACTTATAGTGTGGGTGAATGTGTGTATCTGCGTATGTAAATGTGCTTGTGTGCCTTATGTGTGTGTGTGTGTGTGTGTGTGTGTGTGTGTGTGTCTGCCCCTGCGTGACTGTATCCACACTTCATAATTTATACTCCAAAGCACTTGCTTGGTGAGAGGCACGGAAGCAGGGCGGCAAATGGGCACATTCTGTGACTATCCAACTATTATCTCTCTCTCTCTCTTTCCTCACTCTCTCTCTTTCTCCCCCCCCCCACTCTAAAACCACAGTTCATGTTAGCTCTGCTGTGCTGGCCTACCCGGATTGCTACACAGGAGCATTAAAGCAGCAGGGGTGCAGGAGTGATGGCAGTGTTGAAGGAGTGGTGGTAGTGGTGCAGAAGTGGTGGTAGTAGTGCAGAAGTGGTGGTAGTGGTGCAGGAGTGATGGTAGTGGTGCAGGAGTGGTGGTAGTGGTGCAGAAGTGGTGGTAGTAGTGCAGAAGTGGTGGTAGTGGTGGAGGAGCGGTGCTAGTGGTGCAGAAGCGGTGGTGGTAGTGGTGCAGGAGTGGTGGTAGTGGTGCAGGAGTGATGGTAGTAGTGCAGAAGTGGTGGTAGTGGTGCAGGAGTGGTGGTAGTGGTGCAGGAGTGATGGTAGTAGTGCAGAAGTGGTGGTAGTGGTGCAGGAGTGGTGGTAGTGGTGCAGAAGCGGTGGTAGTGGTGCAGAAGTGGTGGTAGTAGTGCAGAAGTGGTGGTAGTGGTGGAGGAGCGGTGCTAGTGGTGCAGAAGCGGTGGTGGTAGTGGTGCAGGAGTGGTGGTAGTGGTGCAGGAGTGATGTAGTAGTGCAGAAGTGGTGGTAGTGGTGCAGGAGTGGTGGTAGTGGTGTAGGAGTGATGGTAGTAGTGCAGGAGTGGTGGTAGTCGTGCAGCAGTGATGTAGTGGTGCAGGAGTGGTGGTAGTGGTGTAGGAGTGGTGGTAGTGGTGCAGGAGTGGTGGTAGTAGTGCAGGAGTGGTGGTAGTGGTGCAGAAGCGGTGGTAGTGGTGTAGGAGTGGTGGTAGTGGTGCAGGAGTGGTGGTAGTAGTGCAGGAGTGGTGGTAGTGGTGCAGAAGCGGTGGTAGTGGTGCAGGAGAGGTGGTAGTGGTGCAGAAGTGGTGGTAGTAGTGCAGACGTGGTGGTAGTGGTGCAGGAGTGGTGGTAGTGGTGCAGGAGTGATGGTAGTAGTGCAGGAGCGTTGGTAGTGGTGCAGAAGTGGTGGTAGTGGTGCAGGAGTGATGGTAGTGGTGCAGGAGTGGTGGTAGTAGTGCAGGAGTGGTGGTAGTGGTGCAGAAGCGGTGGTAGTGGTGCAGGAGAGGTGGTAGTGGTGCAGAAGTGGTGGTAGTAGTGCAGACATGGTGGTAGTGGTGCAGGAGTGGTGGTAGTGGTGCAGGAGTGATGGTAGTAGTGCAGGAGCGTTGGTAGTGGTGCAGAAGTGGTGGTAGTGGTGCAGGAGTGATGGTAGTGGTGCAGGAGTGGTGGTAGTGGTGCATGAGTGGTGGTAGTGGTGCAGGAGTGGTGGTAGTGGTGCAGGAGTGATGGTAGTAGTGCAGGAGCGTTGGTAGTGGTGCAGAAGTGGTGGTAGTGGTGCAGAAGTGGTGGTAGTGGTGCAGGAGTGATGGTAGTGGTGCAGGAGTGGTGGTAGTGGTGCAGGAGTGATGGTAGTGGTGCAGGAGTGGTGGTAGTGGTGCAGGAGTGATGGTAGCGGTGCAGGAGTGGTGGGAGCAGTGCAGGAGTGGTGGTAGCAGTGCAGGAGTGGTGGTAGTGGTGCAGAAGTGGTGGTAGCAGTGCAGGAGTGGTGGTAGTGGTCAGGAGTGGAAGCACATCTGGTAAATGGGGACAACTAAGGGCAAACACTTAAGTAACATGCTTGAATGGATCCTGGCCTACAGGGGGTGAACTATAGAGGGAAGGTGTGTGTGTGTGTGTGTGTGTGTGTGTGTGTGTGTAAAGGCTTGTAAAGGACACAGACAGAAGCTCTCATGTAGGGTTCCCAGACAGACAGAAAGAAAAAGAAAGAAAAACCAAAAAAGAAAGAAAGAAAATGAAAGACACGTGATCAAGAGCTCTCAGCAGGCCTGAATATTGTATGAGGTATTCTCATGGGCAACTGCACACGCACACACACACACACACACACACACACACACAGAGCGAGAGAGAGAGAGAGAGAAACAGGGAGAAAGAAAAAGAGAAAGATTGACTACGTTTACATGACGTTAGAAAAAGTGGATTTATTGTGTTAGTGTGACTAAAACTGGACTTTTAAAACACATGTAAACGTGTTAGTCTGACTGAAGTCGTACTAAATCGAATTTCTTGAAGTCGGACTAACACACCTAGATGATGTGGTTGGGGACTGATTTACTCTGGCATGTGTACTCTTCAATTGGCCCCGAGCTGGCCTAGGCGTTCTGCACATGATCCACAGCTCCCGCGGCGGTTTTTCACCTGGAGGTCGAACAGCGTAGTATCAACAGCATCAACATGGCGAGTGCTAGAGCGAGAACCACGCATTTCTGGACAGACGAGGAGACAACCTTTATGAAGTGTCGGCACCAGGGATAGCGTGCATCTCATTTGTACCAAAAGTAAAGCGTAGAGTACAGTGTTGTAAGGTCGTCCATGTTTTCACGCTCCACCTGACGGGACCCGCTTGCTGCTTGCTAACTTGTTTGTTGCTTGTTTGGTATGTGATGCAACAGGTCAACCAGATGAAGGTCCAATAGCAACCAGCTGAAAGGGGGCATATCACCACCTACCGTACCGGGGTCGGACATACTTCCATCAATAAATCGATTCTCCCCCGGTTCTTGTATACTGGGACAACGACAGTAGTCCAGTTACATGTTTTCACCGCTCCACCTGACGGAACCCGCTTGCTGCTTGCTAACTTGTTTGTTGCTTGTTTGGTATGTGACGCAACAGGTCAACCGGAAGAAGGTCCAATAGTCTAATTACATGGCCTAATCGAGCTATAACCATAGCTCGACTTAACTGTGCATGTAAACGCACTGAGTGACATGGTGTGCACATACACTACACCCCCCACAGCGCGTGTCATCACGATCTCCACATGTGCAATGGTAACGTCGCAGGACGTGCTTTGTGAAGTAAGGCAAATTAACACCTCATGCTACAACCTTTTGCTGCTTGATACAAAAGGAAAACTTGCACGGTTCTCATGTTCCATGACTGACCTACAAAAGAAGTCTGTTTGATATAATTTACTCTGATTTGAGGATTCTTGGCTAAACGGTGTTTGCTACTAGTGAATCACTGCGTTTACATGCACAGTTAAGTCGAGCTACAGTTATATAGCTCGATTAGGCCCTGTGAGTGAACTACTGTCGTTGTCCCAGTATACAAGAACCGGGGGAGAATCGATTTATTGACAGAAGTATGTCCGACCCCGGTACGGTAGATGGCGATATGCCCCCTTTCAGCTGGTTGCTATTTGTTTTTCTCCCCCTAATTGTACTTGGCCAATTACCCTACTCTTCACATCCGGCTTCCCGTCTGCAGACACGGCCAGCTGTGTTTGTAGAGACGCCCAACCAAGCCGGAGGTAATATGGGGATTCAACCCGGCGATCCCGTGTTGGTAGGCAGCGGAATAGACCACTGCGCTACCCGGAGACGCCGCTCAGCTGGTTGTTATTGGACCTTCTTCCGGCTGGCCTTTTGCGTCACGTACCAAACAAGCTTTCACCAAACACAGATTTTCTCGGGGGGTCTTTTAAATCCCGCTTCGTCCAGCTTCCCCGCCACTTTCTTTAATAGTTTGCCATCCCGCGTTCTCCTTCCATCCATGTACTTTAGGATATTCAACTGACACAACATGAAGTTTGTCTCCCCGTCTGTCCAGAAACGCGTGGTTCTCGCTCTAGCACTCGCCATGTTGATACTAGCTGTTCAACTTCCGGGTGAAAGACCGCCGCGGGAACTATGGCTCATGCGCAGAAGGCCTAGGCCAGTTCAGGGCCGACTGAAGCGTCCACATGCCAGAGTAAATCCATCCCCAACTGCTGATGCTAGATCCAACGGGGTGTAGGCATGGACGTAGACGTAATTGGTTGTTGGTTAGGGTTTAAACTCTTTCTGAATTTCCATTGTTAGCAAGCGTTAGCGTTAGCTGTCGTTACAGAACGATCTGGCAATGTTAAGGTCAGCTGTAAGCTAGCTCGCTAAACGTTTCAGGGCGCATCGTTTGTCTCAAGTCAGTGCGCTTCGAGGTTCCGCGCTGTTTATTGGCCGATGCAACAGCCAATCACGGCTACTTCCGTGCCGACACCCCGTCGGATCTAGCGTCAACCATCCTCAACCGCATGAGAGTTTTTGTCCAACCCACATCAGGACGCGGGCTGGTCTGCAGTTGATCCTTCTCCGCCTGCTGCGCATCGAGCGCGCACACAAGCGTCCAGCTCTCCCGGCGGGATGGCCACACATTTACACGCTACTCTTCAACCAAAACCAAATCCTCTACAGTTCAGCTACTTTTTATTATTTTTATTTTCTATGCAGATGGAGTCCCCTTAACCCCTCCCCCATCATTCTAGAATGATTACTGCTTTCCAAATAGAGCTATTCAAGACATCTGGTGAACACTCCTGCATTGTTTCCATATTGCAATATGCATCTCAGAGAAAAATATAGCAAAATGAGTTTTTCCTGTATTGTGCAGCCCTAGACTGACAGCGAAAGGAAGACTTATGCACACACACAAATGGGCACACATAAAGAGAGAGAGACAGAGCTACACACCTGACAACACGAACACACACGCTTACACAAGCTCCCGCTCCCAAACAAGACCGGTGGAGCTTGCGTTGATGTGGCCCGCAGCAGCCCAACACCCTGCCATGACACGCACGCACACGCACGCACACGCACGCCTGCAGCCATACTTCCACGTCCACACACGAACACGTACATGGGCACACACATGTACTGTTGCTGTACAACCACCGATCACCTGTCCGTAGCTTAGCCGTTACGGTGCTGTGAAGGAGGCCCACACATCTGTACGGTTATCCTGGCCTATTGTTACACTGTTCGGATCATGGTCACTGCTGCGGCCGGTGAAGCCATATCGCTCCTCCGGCTGTCCAGCAACAGCCACCGCTAGCTTGCGCTTCATGTTGTCTCCCCTTGTTGTCGCCGCCACCACAGAGGCCCCGCCTCTCAATTCATTCAATTGGACAATGGGGAAAAACACAAATGACGTCGGTGCTTTCCCGCTCTGCGTCCAGGGCTCTCCCGCCAACACGCGAGGCGCTCAGCAACGCAACAGCAGCGAACAACAAACTTCACGCTGGTTGAAAACAATTAGAAAAAGCCGCCCAGGCGAATAAAACGCCTTCTATCTGATCGCTGCCTCGGGGCCGAGTTACGGGAGCAGACTACACGAATACAGCCCGATTTGGACACGATTTAGTCATCGCCGACAAACTCCCAGCGTCGGGCCTGATGACGAAAGTCGGGGACGAACAGGCGTCTTTGCCCCCTGTGACGTAATCGCAGAACAGTGACGTGGCATCTGGGACGGCCCACAGCAGCCCGATGAAAACTCCAGCGTGGCACAAGTTTTCCTAGTGTAATGTGCCTGGATAAGTAGACACGTTGGTCCTGGGCTAACGGGTCGGACCCTTTAGTCGACTGGTTAACGTTGTCGCTTGCGGAGTGGGAGACGCAGGTTCGCGTCCCGGCCGTGGCGACGGTCTCCCAGACCGCCCCCCGAATTCGCTACACTATTTTCCTGCCTAATCGGACATCTCCTACGACGTGCTCCTTGATGCCCACCAATGGGATGACAGAGTGCGCTCTGGCGTAAACATGGCGAAGAGACAAGAGGGACGCTGCTGCCGCCGCTGGCGCTACTGCCGCTACTGCCGCTACTGCCGCTACTGCCACTGCCAGTAGAAACCGAGGAGCAGTCAGTGGCGGCAGCAGCAGCCCGGTCTTTTGGAGGCTTGCTCGCGGGAGTAGCATGGCAGAGTCAAGGACAGGTAGGCTAAACGTTGCCGAGACAGCACCCGGTGAGTAGCTGGTTAAACTATGCTAGGTTATCACGCCCCAGCAGCATTAGCCACAACAGCGTCCACAATCATGTTTATATCTTTTCTTGTTCGTTTTGGAACACAAGACCACCAGCATCACACATGGGGTCTCTGTAGCCATGACCGATCATTTCTTGACCCTCCTCCCCGACGACCTAAGAACTCGTGCAAGATCGGCAGAGGCAGCATAGGATGACTGGTCGCAGTCGTACTTGTAGTGTTGCCAGTCTTCTGACCAAGAAACTGCAAGGATTTGTGGCACTTTGATTGCCTAATCTGACATAGCGACCATCGTGAAAGACAAAAATATCGTGTAGTTTGATCCTGGCATTAGAGACAGACATACAGGAGAAACACAGACTGGCTGAGACAGACAGACAGACAGAGACAAGAAGAGCGCGAGAGATAGATGGAGAGACATGGTTAAAAAAGGAGAGAGACAGCGAGACATGAGGCGTTGGGTGTGTGTGTGTTAATCACAAACTATGCAAGAGGTAAGACAGAATTTGAGAGACAGACGAATTTCGGGGTATGAACACGAAAAAAAAACGTTAATTCCAAAATGACATATCATCATTTTGAGAAAGATTTAAAACACATCTGTGGATTTTTCAAAATAACAGATCATTCTCTCTTTGGAAACAACTATTTTGCATGGCCGGATTAACCCACCAGGGGCCCTGGGGCACACACGTCCATTGCCCCCCCACCCCATCAGATAGGCTACGCAAACAATACTAAACATTGTTAAATGTAAAACTAATGCAAATAGCCAACATGGTAGTCGACGCTATGCCAATCTGCATGGGATTCGGATGGAGACTACAAAGTACAACACAATTTTGAATCACAAAACAAACAGAGGTGAAAACAGCAGCTCACAGCATCGCAAACATATAGCAAAGCCTTCTTCCCACTTACAACAGCTTACCAACAGGAAATAAATGTTTGTTTCAGAGCAAATAATTTAGTGAAATATGGGCTATTTGACCCCTACTATACACGAACACAATGCCCCTGACCTTGTGGGGCCCCTCGTGGTCCAGGGCACTCGCGCGGCATGCCCGGTCCATAATCCAGCCTTGCTATTTTGTCCAGGGGATGAAGCATACACCATTATGTATCAAGCTTTCAGAGAAAAATGTATAATTTTGAAAAAGAAGTGAGTTCATCAAAATGTTGGACATCTTGATTTGGAAATTAAAACTCTACTTTGGTATTATTGAAAATGTTATTCTTAAACTTGGTTTTCAACAGGAATACCAAGCATGTGGTGGTGACTCTGTGGCTTACGCAGAAATCCAGTCCAGGTGGATTCATTCACACCAATACAAAGTGCAAATAAGGAGGAATCATTTTCTTAAGCCATCGTTTCATATGAAGTATAGGAGAGCTCTGTGTTGTACTACATGTCTCGCTGAATCCTTGAACCATTATGCCTTCAATTTATGAGTGGGCCATTAAGTACATGGAGGTCAGCGAGCCATGTGAATATTCTCTGTGTTTGCCTTGCGGGCTCCTGGAAAGCTTTTTCCCGCAAGACAGATAAAAAAAAAGGACAAATTCAGATTCATGTATTTCCATTCTGTTCCATATCAAGGAGAAAGAGTTTCTCCCAAGGGAACATTCTTCCCTCCAAACCTCACAAGTAACCTCTCCCCAAAGAAGTTTGCTAATAAAAACACTATTTTCCAGGACTCATTGCAAAGCTCCACCTTAATTTAGTGGCCATTTTGTGCAACGGTGGTTTCCAATTGGTCCTAAGCTTGTTCCACTGGATCGTAGGCCTACGTGTTTTTGTTGGTCAAGGTCCCTGGCTGTTCGTGGGGCTGAACCCAGTGAGGGGGGCTGACAGAGGGCCCAGCTGTCCATACCTCTGCCAACCCCCTGAATGCTGCTGGGCATCAGGCCAGGCTACAATCATGAACATACTGGACTGGACCACACTGGACTGAACTGAATAAAGGTACTTTAAACAAGTTTGGACTGGACTGGACTAAATTCAGTTCAGTAAATTTTTGTATGTTTTATTGACCAGAATGCTAGTTTAACATCGCTGCCAAAGCATCTACAACACAGCTAGAATACATCAAGGGAAATGAGAAAGAAATAACTCACTAAAAGCAATCGAGACAAAAGTGACCCAGATGTAAGCACACGCAGCCATCCTGAATGAGCTTGACTCGACCAGACTGAATACTGAGAACTGAATTATGGACTTCCAATAAAGGTCCAGATGGTTTTAAGTGCCACTGTGTTATGTCTTTAAAAAGACCTTTCAGGATTCTCTGAAAATCAATTTTTCAACTGATCCCCGAACCCCACCCCTCCATTAGTGCTTTACCTCAATGATGTCGGCATTGGTCCGGCTCTCGTGAGGCTCGTTGTACTCTGTGTACTTCAGCAGGACCTTGTCCATGTCGGTGCTGGCATACTGGAAGAGCTTGTTGGAGTGGTTGAAGATGATGAGGGCGATCTCGCAGTCGCACAGCACGCTCAACTCGTACGCCTTTTTCATCAGGCCAAACTTCCGCTTGGTGAATGTCACCTGGGTACATGATCAACAAGAGAGTGAGTTAGAAAGAGAAAGCGAGAGACAGAGAGGCACGCACAGTGATGGAGACAAAGAGATCATCTGTCAATCGGTGTATTCCTGTACTGACATTTGCACTGTACTGATCTCTGTACATAGACATACTGTATCAGGCTTGGGTGATTGGACAAACATATTGGCAAATGGCGATTGGTTGAATCCAATTGGCAGGTGGATTTTTTTGGGCGATTTTTTTTATGCACTTTTTGTCCTTTTATTTTGCTAATTTAATGGTCTGCCTCCTTCAGAAATTAACTCGGTAAACAATTAAACTGTAAAGCGCAATTGAAAGCATGTGTGAATATGAACTGGCAGTTGGAGTGGGACCATATGCACGTTCTTCTTGCACTGATTTAGATGAGTATTTTGCAAAACAGGGCAGTGAATAAATGCATTTGCAGCCTTACCTATTTTCACTTGTTTCAATTGCAACGGGCCCCACCCTTCCAAAGGGCCCCCGACTGACATGCAAGAATTTAATAATTCGCCCACTTTTTTTTTTTTAATATGCATTGTGGTGAGGCCACCACCGGCGCATCCATATATGCGAACTGGGCAATTGCCTAGGGCGGCACTTTGGCAAGGGTGGCAAAATGTGGGCCAACTATTCCATTCCATGCAATGCCATTATCCAAACCACTTATCCTGCGCTCAGGGTCGTGGGAATGGTGGAGCCTATCCCAGCAGTCATTGGGCCAACCATTCATGAGCAAAATCACGGAGTGCCCAATAGCAGTAACTGCAGGCTCACTAGGCAACACGTTCTCTAAGCACAATGAATTGCTGAGGAATGTGTCTATCACGCTGCATCTGAAGCCGCCTCCCGACCCCAGGTCTCACAAGCCAATGGTAGCCTGGCCAACAGACACCAATTTCGTTTGTCTTCGAGAGAAAAAATGTGACATAGGCCCACTGTGTACACTTCTTAAAGGTAAGCTTTATTTGCTCACTAATACTACTACTACTACTACTACTTTCAGCTGCTCCCGTTAGGGGGCGCCACAGCGGATCATCTCTTTCCATTTCTTCCTGTCCTCTGCATCTTCCTCTGTCACACCAGCCACCTGCATGTCCTCCCACATCACATCCATAAACCTCCTCTTTGGCCTTCCTCTTCTCCTCTTCCCTGGCAGCTCCATATTCAGCATCCTTCTCCCAATATACCAGTATCTCTCCTCCACACATGTCCAAGCCATCTCAATCTTGTCTCTCTTGCTTTGTCTCCAAACCGTCCAAACATGAACGGTCCCTCTAATATACTCGTTCCTAATCCTGTCCTTCTTCATCACACCCAGTGAAAATCTTATCATCTTCAACTCTGCCACCTCCAGCTCCACCTCCTGTCTTTTCATCAGTGCCACTGTCTCCAAACCATACAACATAGCTGGTTTCACAACCATCTTGTAAACCTTCCCTTTAAATCTTGCTGGTACCCTTCTGTCACACATCACTCCTGATACTCTTCTCCACCCACTCCCTCCACCCACACCCTGCCTGCACTCTCTTTTTCACCTCTCTTCTGCACTCCCCATTACTTTGGACAGTTGACTCCAAGTATTTAAACTCATACGCCTTAATTTGCTCTCTAGTCATTGTTTAAGTTGCTGATGATATGTGCTCTCACACGCATAGGAGACATTTGTACTGGTATTATTTAGTTTGAGGAGCTGAAATTGGATTATTTGAAAAATAGCTACATGTGCTGGCATGACTCTGCTGTAAAAAAATTTGGAACCAGGTTACTGGCATTATTATGCAGACCTGTTTGGTGCATTATTTGTATATGGATCTGCAAAATGCCTGCATATCACACCATACATACTGCTGACACTTTGAGCGTTACACTAGACTATTCATGTTGTGTATGGCATTACATTACAGTCATTTAGCCGACGCTTTTATCCAAAGCGACTTACAATAAGTGCATTTAACATAGGAAAACAGGAGAACTACTAGTCATCAGAGGTCATAAGTGCATCTAAACAAGCATCTAAGAGGCAAAACCAGTGCTAAAGTAAAAGCGCAAGAAAGACATTTTTTTTAAAAAAATGAGTGAATACAATAAGTGCTAAGAACAAGTAACAGGGTAGTAGTCTTAAAGAGGTGAGTTTTCAACCTGCGCCAAAAGATGGCGCTGTCCTGACATCAGTGGGGAGTTCATTCCACCACTGTGGGGCCAGGACAGAAAAGAGCCGCGACCGGGTCGATCAGCAGCAGGGGCCTCTGAGCGACGGGGCAACCAGGCGTCCCGAGGCAGCAGAGCGAAGTGGTCGGGCGGGGGTGTAGGGCTTGACCATGGCCTGGAGATAGGAAGGAGCTGTTCCTTTCACTGCCCTGTAGGCCAGCACCAGAGTCTTAAACTGGATGTGAGCAGCTACTGGGAGCCAGTGTAGGGACATGAGAAGGGGAGTTGTGTGGGAGAACTTAGGGTGGTTGAACACCAGACGAGCTGAAGCTTTCTGAACAAGCTCCAGAGGTCTGATGGCCGACGGGCGCCAGCAAGGAGGGAGTTGCCGTACTCCAGCCGGAAGATGACCAGAGGCTGGATGAGCACCTGTGCCGTCTCGTCGGTGAGGAATGGGCGAATCCTCCTGATGTTATAGAGGAGAAATCTGCAGGAGCGAGCAACCCATGCAACGTTTTCAGCAAACGTCAGATGGTCATCCAGGATCACACCCAGATTCCTCACAGTCCAAGTTGGCATCACCACGGTGTTGTCAATGGTGATGGCCAAGTCTCGGTGCAGGCAACCTTTCCCCGGGAGGAACATCAGCTCTGTCTTGTCCAGATTGAGCTTCAGGTGGTGTGTCACCATCCACTCCGAGATGTCAGTCAAGCACGCAGCAATGTGTGTCTCTACTTGTGTGTCAGAGGGAGGAAAGGACAAGATCAGCTGGGTGTCATCCGCATAACAATGGTAAGAGAAGTCATGTGAGCGAATAACAGAACCCAGGGATGTCGTGTACAGGCAGAAAGGAGAGGACCTAGAACCGAACCCTGTGGAACGCCTGTAGTCAGTCTGTGGGGCTCCAACACAGATCCCCTCCATGTCACCTGGTAGGAGCGACCCGTCAGGTAGGTTGCAAACATTGAGAGTGCAGAGCCTGTGACACCCAGCCGCAGGCATGTTGCCAGCCCCAGGCATGTTGCCAACTGCAGGGATGTTGGCATTTGTGTGTTGTTGCTGGTTTTGCTCTATGTGTATGGCATATTGGTATTTTCGTGTTGTTGTTGGTATGGTACATTGCAAAAGAGGGTCGGCATAATTGTTTTTCGTCTACAGCAGCGAAACACGCTGTGCCAGAAGTTAGTACACCCCAAGGATCAGGTCCCCCGGCACAAACAGAGTAATATAGTGTAGCTGTTAAGTGCCAGGAGGACTGCCGTGACTTGTACATTGGAGAAACTAAATAGACACTGGCCAAGAGGATGGCACAGCACAGGAGAGCTAACACGTCAGACCAGGACTCCAGTCTACACCATCTACAGGCCAGGACTCCACAGTCTACACCATCTACAGGCCAGTTGCCACTCTTTCAGGGATGAGGATGTGACCATCCTTGATAGGGAGAAACGCTGGTTTGAACGGGGAGTCAAAGAGGCCATCTATGTGAAGAGGGAATGACCATCCCTGAACCAAGGGGGGTCTAACAGTACATCTGTAACCATCTTACAATGCTGTGATTGCAATTATTCCCCAATCCTCTGTGAATAGTACACATGGCCACCGAAACTAGTTAATGTCTTGATGCATGCTCAATAATCCAAGTAAGAAAATCAAAGAAGGTTGAATCAGTTGCTGGATTGATTGTCCATAAGGGTATGTTCCAGGCTCCAAAATTTATGAGTTTCTGTTTCTGAGGTGGTGATCCCTCTGGATGCGGTGGTCCAGACAGGAGGTATGAGGCAGACTATTTTTAGGTCACCTTTTCTAGCCCCCTCATCAACTGGGGTGAGCAGAGTGGATCCTAAATAGGGCTGCTCAGTCGTGGGTGCAGGAGCTGAGAAGCCCCTCTGCCTCAGTCCCAGAGATTAGCGACTGATCGTACACTCACAATCTGTGTGCCAGATTGTGGCTAAAGGCTGCCAGACTTCATTGTCCTGCCACTGTCCCCTCTTCCTGATTGCCACAGGGCTTTTACCCTGGATGTTTATGGGTTGACCCTTGCGGGAGGACGCATGTGCCTGACAGCTTTTTATGTGGAGAGGCCGATGTGCCTGCAGCCACCACACGGTCCTTGACAGTGGGTGTCCAGTGTCCAATGGCACGGAGAACCAAGACGATTGGGGACCACCCTCTGTTACAGCCTTCATCCACCTTCATTGGGATTGTGACCTGAAGACATCTTCTGTCAGTTCCGCCGTTGAGGTCTTTGTTGGATCGCGCTTTGTCTGGAACCTCCCCCTTGACTTATCCGCCTGGGGCGATCCTACCGGGAGCCAAGTTCTGGACAGCATACGTAGCTCTTGGAGTTATTAGTACACACAGATCCAGGAGAAGCACAGGCACACACACACACACACACACACACACACACACACACGTTTCCTAAATTTGTTGGATAAATGTTTCACATCCACAATTCCTTGTTGGATTCAAGCCACATGCATCTCTTCCAAAAAGCTAGCATGGGAAACAGAAAACTGAATTCTTATCTACACTTGCTGTTAGCCAGTCTGTTCGTTCAAAACAATAACACAAACTTATGATTTTTTTCCTTTGTCCTTTTGTGTTATTTGAACAACGTTTGGACGATGTGTCCCCAGTCTCTTCACTTCCATTTTTTTCCATCCAAACACATCGAGGAGAATGGATGCTTAAGTAAATAATCCACCTGGTTCATGCTAACGCCCGCGCTCACCTTCCCTGCCCCACGCTCCTCACTGCCCGTAACGTTACTCCGTACGTCCATTGTCATTGGTCAAAAGTCAGTGGCCTGAGGCCTGAATGAACGTAATCCAAATGATCAGCAAATCAAGGGGGCGTGCCACGACGCCTGCCACTCACTTACTATGAAGATGAATGGAAGCGAAGCTACTGTGTTTGGGTTGTGAAAAATAAGCCCATTTAGATATATCCAGTGTTTTTCTTATATCTTTTTTATTTATATTTTTCTAATTGTGGTTAAGTTTTAACTGCTTTCAATTATGGTTTACATGTTACCGCACATCTGCTTTAATGAAACCACACTAAATGTTGATGAGCCTATACAAAATTAAACTAAATTAAACGGATCCCAGAAAGTTGATTGAGTTCACGCAACATTCTTTGGGTCGGCCCGGTGGCCCAGTGGTTAGCATTGTTGCCTCATAGCAAGAAGGTCCTGGGTTTGAATCGCAGGCCATCCCAAGCCCTTTCTGTGTGGAGTTTACATGTTCTACCGGTGTCCTGCAGGTGCTCCGGTTTCCTCCCACCAGCAAACAGACATGCATGTTCGGGTTAATACTCCTGTCTGTGCCCCTGACCAAGGCAACGGAAAGAAGAACTGCAGCTGCCCCCTGCTCCTATACAATAGGATGGGATGCAGGAGAGAAATGTCATTGTAACATAACCACTGTACAATGACAAAAATAAAGTGGCTTCATTCTTTTCTTCTATTGGGAGAAACATGTCATCATCATCATCTAGTGACCTCTTCAGTCTCAACTGACTGCAGGACTGGGTGTGTGTGTGTGTGTGTGTGTGTGTGTGTGTGTGTGTGTGTGTGTGTGTGTGTGTGTGTGTGTGTGTGTGTGTGTGTGTGTGTGTGTACAGGTATCTCCACCCTTATAAACAATACAGTGACATAAAAACCGAAACCAACGATCGGTTTCATAAGGAAACTGCCGTGACCATTAACAAGAGTTACAGTGGCCACGTGTACTGTTCACAGAGGATTTGGTTCTAGTTGCAATCACAGCATTGTAAGATGGCGACAAATGTACTCTTAGCCCCCCGCAGCTCACTGATGCTCATTCACTCTTCACAGAGATGGCTTTGACTCTCCATTCAAACCAGCCTCCCTCCCTATCAAGGATGTGCACATCCTCATTCTTGAAAGAGTGGCTACTGGGGGACCCGGTCCCCCGGCACAAACAGAGCAATATAGTGTACACTGTTAAGTACCAGTAGGGTTGCTGTGACTTGTACATCAGGGAAACTAAACAGACACTGAGCAAGAGGATGGCAAAACACAGGAGAGCTAACACGTCAGACCAGGACTCCACAGTCTACACCATCTACAGACCAGGACTCCACAGTCTACACCATCTACAGACCAGGACTCCACAGTCTACACCATCTACAGACCAGGACTCCACAGTCTACACCATCTACAGACCAGGACTCCACAGTCTACACCATCTACAGAGCAGGACTCCACAGTCTACACCATCTACAGACCAGGACTCCACAGTCTACACCATCTACAGACCAGGACTCCACAGTCTACACCATCTACAGACCAGGACTCCACAGTCTACACCATCTACGGGCCAGGACTCCACAGTCTACACCATCTACGGGCCAGTGACCACTCTTTCAGGGATGAGGATGTGACCATCCTTGATAGGGAGGAACACTGGTTTGAACAGGGAGTCAAAGAGGCCATCTATGTGAAGAGGGAACGACCATCCCTGAACCGAGGGGGGACTAAGAGTACATCTGTCACCATCTTACAATGCTGTGATTACAACTAGAACCCAATCCTCTGTGAATAGTACTAGTTCATGGTCATGGCAATTTGCATATAAATTTGTATGTGAAACCGATCATTGTTTTTGGTCGTTATGCCACTGTATTGTTTATGTTAACTATGCTACTGTTGGGCGAAAGAGAAGGAGAGGGGGAAGGCGTGTCCAGAGGCAGCGAGAGAGGAGGAAGGGTGGGAGTGTGGAGGAGAGAGTCGGAACTTTGAATGTTGGCACTATGACTGGTAAAGGGAGAGAGCTGGCTGACATGATGGAGAGAAGAAAGGTAAATATACTGTGTGTGCAAGAGACCAGGTGGAAGGGGAGTAAGGCCAGGAGCATCGGAGGTGGGTTCTACCTCTCCTACCATGGTGTGAATGGGAGGAGTAATGGGGTAGGGGTAATTCTGAAGGAAGAGTATGTCCAGAGTGTGCTGGAGGTGAAGAGAGTGTCAGACAGAGTGATGAGTATGAAGCTGGAAATCGAAGGTGTATTGCTGAATGTTATCAGTTCATATGCCCCGCAAGTTGGGTGTGAGATGGACGAGAAAGAAGAATTCTGGAGTGAGTTGGATGAAGTGGTGGAGAGGGTACCCAAGGAGGAGAGAGTGGTGAGTGGAGCAGACTTCAATGGGCATGTTGGTGAAGGGAACAGGTGATGAGGAGGTGAGGGCAGGTATGGCGACATGGAGAGGAATGTGGAAGGACAGATGGTGGTAGAGTTTACGAAAAGGATGGAAATGGCTGTGGTGAACACATATTTCAAGAAGAGGGAGGAACACAGGGTGACGTACAAGAGTGCAGGAAAGTGCACATTAGAGAGAAGGTTGGATGATGTGGGGATAGTGAATCAGGAAGTGCAGTGGATTAGCAAGGAGGAAGTGAGGGCAGCTATGAAGACGATGAAGAGTGGAAAGGCAGTTGGTCCTGATGACATACCTGTGGAGGCATGGAGGTGTTTAGGAGAGATGGCAGTGGGGTTTTTAACTAGATTGTTTAACAAAATCCTGGAAAGTGAGAGGATGCTTGAGGAGTGGAGAAGAAGCATACTGGTACTGATCTTCAAGAACAAGGGTGATGTGCAGAACTGTAACAACTACAGAGGTATAAAGTTGATCAGCCACAGCATGAAGATATGGGAAAGAGTAATAGAAGCTAGGTTAAGAGGAGAGGTGATGATCAGCAGCAGCAGTATGGTTTCATGCCAGGAAAGAGCACCACAGATGTGATGTTTGCTATGAGAGTGTTGATGGAGAAGTATAGAGAAGGTCAGGAGGAGTCACATTGTGTCTTTGTAGATTTAGAGAAAGCATACGACAGGGTGCCGAGAGAGGAGGTGTGGTATTGTATGAGGAAGTCAGCAGTTGCAGAGAAGTATGTAGGAGTGGTACAGGAAGTGTGACAGTGGTGAGCTGTGTGGTTGGAATGACAGATGGGTTCAAGGTGGAGGTGGGATTACATCAAGGATCGGCTCTGAGCCCTTTCCTGTTTGCAATAGTGATGGACAGGTTGACAGACGACATCAGGCAGGAGTCTCCATGGATGATGATGTTCGCAGATGACATTGTGATGTGTAGTGAGAGTAGGGTGCAGGTGGAGGAGAGCCTGGAGAGGTGGAGGTATGCACTGGAGAGAAGAGGAATGAAAGTCAGTAGGAGCAAGACAGAATACCTATGTGTGAATGAGAGGGAGGACAGTGGAATGGTGAGGATGCAAGGAGTGGAGGTGACGAAGGCGTATGAGTTTAAATACTTGGGGTCAACTGTCCAAAGTAACGGGAAGTGCAGGAGAGAGGTGAAGAAGAGAGTGCAGGCAGGGTGGAGTGGGTGGAGAAGAGTGTCAGGAGTGATGTGTGACAGAAGGGTACCAGCAAGAGTTAAAGGGAAGGTTTACCAGATGGTTTGGAGACAGTGGCACTGATGAAAAGACCGGAGGTGGAGCTGGAGGTGGCCAATAAACGCGGTGTCCAGATGAGCTGATTCAGCTTTCTGGGTTGTCCGTACCTGGATTACTGAGCATCAAGGCAGATTAAACCGAGCTGCAGCGAGTCAGACCGGGGGAAACGGGACAAACACCGCGAGTCTAAGACTGTGCAGGGGACAGTGTGAAAATGAGGACAATGGCTGATGTTATTTTAAGTAGAAAGTGTATGGAGAGTCATCAGAGGAGAGCAATTAGGAATATGACCAACACAGCATCTAAACATATAAATGCTCTCTCTCTCTCTCTCTCTCTCTCTCTCTCTCTCTCTCTCTCTCTCTCTCTCTATATATATATATATATATATATATATATATATATATATACATATATATATATATCCAGCCATCCATTATCCGAACCGCTTATCCTGCTCTCAGGATCGCAGGGATGCTGGAGCCTATCCCAGCAGTCATTGGGCGGCAGGTGGGGAGACACCCTGGACAGGCCGCCAGGCCATCACACACACACACACACACACACACACACACACACACACACACACACACACACACACACACACACACACACACACACACACACACACACACACACACACACATTCACACC
>JAJHIY020002178.1:1875000-1906865 GCA_022114975.2 Lampris megalopsis
AGCCCCGAGGGAGCAGCTCCTCACCAGCACCGAGGAGGCAGCTCCACACCAGCACCGAGGGAGCAGCTCCTCACCAGCACCGAGGGAGCAGCTCCACACCAGCCCCGAGGGAGCAGCTCCTCACCAGCACCGAGGGAGCAGCTCCTCACCAGCACCGAGGGAGCAGGTCCACACCAGCCCCGAGGGAGCAGCTCCACACCAGCACCGAGGAGGCAGCTCCGCACCAGCCCCGAGGGAGCAGCTCCGCACCAGCCCCGAGGAGGCAGCTCCACACCAGCACCGAGGAGGCAGCTCCACACCAGCCCCGAGGAGGCAGCTCCACACCAGCACCGAGGAGGCAGCTCCACACCAGCACCGAGGAGGCAGCTCCACACCAGCACCGAGGAGGCAGCTCCTCACCAGCCCCGAGGGAGCAGCTCCTCACCAGCCCCGAGGGAGCAGCTCCACACCAGCACCGAGGGAGCAGCTCCACACCAGCACCGAGGGAGCAGCTCCTCACCAGCCCCGAGGAGGCAGCTCCACACCAGCACCGAGGAGGCAGCTCCACACCAGCACCGAGGAGGCAGCTCCACACCAGCCCCGAGGGAGCAGCTCCTCACCAGCACCGAGGGAGCAGGTCCACACCAGCCCCGAGGGAGCAGCTCCTCACCAGCACCGAGGGAGCAGGTCCACACCAGCCCCGAGGGAGCAGCTCCTCACCAGCACCGAGGGAGCAGCTCCACACCAGCACCGAGGGAGCAGCTCCGCACCAGCCCCGAGGGAGCAGCTCCTCACCAGCCCCGAGGGAGCAGGTCCACACCAGCACCGAGGGAGCAGCTCCACACCAGCACCGAGGAGGCAGGTCCACACCAGCACCGAGGGAGCAGCTTCACACCAGCACCGAGGGAGCAGCTCCACACCAGCCCCGAGGGAGCAGCTCCACACCAGCACCGAGGGAGCAGCTCCACACCAGCACCGAGGGAGCAGCTCCACACCAGCACCGAGGGAGCAGCTCCACACCAGCACCGAGGGAGCAGCTCCACACCAGCCCCGAGGGAGCAGCTCCACACCAGCACCAAGGAGGCAGCTCCACACCAGCCCCGAGGGAGCAGCTCCACACCAGCACCGAGGGAGCAGCTCCACACCAGCCCCGAGGGAGCAGCTCCACACCAGCCCCGAGGGAGCAGCTCCACACCAGCACCAAGGAGGCAGCTCCACACCAGCACCGAGGGAGCAGCTCCACACCAGCACCGAGGGAGCAGCTCCACACCAGCACCGAGGGAGCAGCTCCACACCAGCACCGAGGGAGCAGCTCCACACCAGCACCGAGGGAGCAGCTCCACACCAGCCCCGAGGGAGCAGCTCCACACCAGCACCAAGGAGGCAGCTCCACACCAGCCCCGAGGGAGCAGCTCCACACCAGCCCCGAGGAGGCAGGTCCACACCAGCACCAAGGAGGCAGCTCCACACCAGCCCCGAGGGAGCAGCTCCACACCAGCACCGAGGGAGCAGCTCCGCACCAGCACCGAGGGAGCAGCTCCGCACCAGCACCGAGGGAGCAGCTCCGCACCAGCACCGAGGGAGCAGCTCCGCACCAGCACCGAGGGAGCAGCTCCGCACCAGCACCGAGGGAGCAGCTCCGCACCAGCACCGAGGAGGCAGGTCCACACCAGCCCCAAGGGAGCAGCTCCACACCAACACCGAGGAGGCAGCTCTTCACACCAGCCCCGAGGGAGCAGCTCCGCACCAGCACCGAGGGAGCAGCTCCGCACCAGCACCGAGGGAGCAGCTCCGCACCAGCACCGAGGAGGCAGCTCCGCACCAGCACCGAGGAGGCAGCTCCGCACCAACACCGAGGAGGCAGCTCCACACCAGCACCGAGGGAGCAGCCCCACACCAGCACCGAGGGAGCAGCTCCACACCAGCACCGAGGGAGCAGCTCCACACCAGCACCGAGGGAGCAGCTCCACACCAGCACCGAGGGAGCAGCTCCACACCAGCACCAAGGAGGCAGCTCCACACCAGCACCGAGGGAGCAGCTCCACACCAGCACCGAGGGAGCAGCTCCACACCAGCACCGAGGGAGCAGCTCCACACCAGCACCAAGGGAGCAGCTCCACACCAGCCCCGAGGGAGCAGCTCCACACCAGCACCGAGGGAGCAGCTCCACACCAGCCCCGAGGGAGCAGCTCCACACCAGCCCCGAGGGAGCAGCTCCACACCAGCACCGAGGGAGCAGCTTCATGAGCTGTCAGGGTTTACCAGTCTGTGGACATTAATTCTTGACAAAACCAGTGAAGTAATGTGTGGTGTTCTACTCAGCAGGACTCGTGGTGTGGATGCAGGACTGAGCACGTGATGAACGGGTTCTACTCAGCAGGACTCCTGGTGTGGATGCAGGACTGAGCACGTGATGAACGGGTTCTACTCAGCAGGACTCGTGGTGTGGATGCAGGACTGAGCACGTGATGAACGGGTTCTACTCAGCAGGGCTCCTGGTGTGGATGCAGGACTGAGCACGTGATGAACGGGTTCTGTTACAACACGCTGTGTGTCAGCAGGGACCGGTGCTGTATTGTTTTTAAGACCAGTATTGGAGGTTTCAGAACTGGTCCTGACAGAAAAAACAATGAGCATTCACAACACAGGACAGGTTGACCTCTGGTGACCTCCTCAAACACATCCTGTCTGAAATCCTGCTGCAGTGGCGGCTGGTGCTAAACATGTTGGGGGGGCAGTTTACCTCGGTGCAGCCCACCTGCCAGCTGCTTTACTGTCCACACAGTCACAGGTATTCAGAAGGACCATGTGGCCTATAGACTTTATTAGGGTTGGTGTCGGTGGATGATTGACAGTCGAGATGAGGCGTGATGGTGGGTGTGAACATGATTGACAGCCACGAGAATTGTCCAATCACATTAGATCAAAAAACATTAAAACAATACCAAGTCGCTGCCAATAAAAGTGGGAGTGTCTGGGGTGGCGCAGAACAGCGCCCCCTGGAAAACCTGCAGAAACCAATCAGACAGCAGCCTCAGGTCACCTGCTCACCACAAGTCTGAGGGCTTACATAAGGTATGGCTTGGCGGGCGCCCCTCTCCCAGGAAGTATATGTATTCAGACAGGAAGTATATGTATTCAGACAGGAAGTATATGTATTCAGACAGGAAGTATATGTATTCAGACAGGAAGTATATGTATTCAGACAGGAAGTATATGTACTCAGACAGGAGGTATATGTATTCAGACAGGAGGTATATGTATTCAGACAGGAAGTATATGTATTCAGACAGGAGGTATATGTATTCAGACAGGAAGTATATGTATTCAGACAGGAAGTATATGTATTCAGACAGGAAGTATATGTATTCAGACAGGAAGTATATGTATTCAGACAGGAAGTATATGTATTCAGACGGGAAGTATATGTATTCAGACAGGAAGTATATGTATTCAGACAGGAAGTATATGTATTCAGACAGGAAGTATATGTATTCAGACAGGAAGTATATGTATTCAGACAGGAAGTATATGTATTCAGACAGGAAGTATATGTATTCAGACAGGAAGTATATGTATTCAGACAGGAAGTATATGTATTCAGACAGGAACCAACCAAACAGCCTTTGGACCAGTATTTCGTGCTGCTGACAGGCGCTCCCAGACTGACGACACTGCTATCTCATCATTATTTGCATCACACACCTACATTATATCTAACATGTTTAAGTAGACTTTCATCTCTTGGTGTTTGAAGGGGGCGGTGCCCCAGCGCCCTGTACTGGCCGGCCGGCCCTGGTTTGTATATTATATTATTTGTATATTGTATATGTGAACTTGCTGCCGATGTTTATTTAGCATCTCCCAGTGGACACGTAGGAGGAGGACGGGCTCCATGTCCTCCACGTTTCATTCACTTCCTGTTGCAAACCTCAGCGTTTACTCGACGAAGCTCTGCATACTGAAATATTCTCTTTGGCTCACGACTCTTCAAGTAACATATTGCTACCGTACTGTAAAAACCACTAGGGGTCATGACGACATTAGCCCCATCGTCAGGTTGATGTGGGTCTGACCCCCAAGGTCGGAGGTTAGATCTGCAGGGGACAGGCTCACTGACCACAGTCTAGCCACTGAAAAGGACAGACACACAAAACACCTTGGCTACCAAAAGAGCAAAGCATATGTGGTCAGTGTACGGCAGGTGAGGTGGAGACAGAGATGCACTTCCTGCTAAATTGTGAGACATTCCAGAACATAAGAGAAAAACACCAGGAGACATCTGAAAACCAGATTCCAACTGTTCTACTGCGGGATGAGAAATAACAATGACCACTTATTTTAGGAGAGGGTCAAAGGTCACACCTTGCGGCACAATGTGTGTCAGAATACCACAGCCCAAAGGTCGGTGAGTGACCAAAACACTGTCAGTTGCTGTCAGTTGCTGTTCAAGTGCTGTGCCATGTTTCTACCAGTTGTGCGTAGTATTCCTTCCTCCGTGTGTTTGATTGTTGATTTGTTGTGTTGGTCCTCTGCTGACCTGTTTCACTGTCACCTGCCTCGGCAGCCTTGTGGTGGCGCAGTCAGGCCAAGAAAGCATCACTGAGTTGACCTGACATGCGATGTGTGTGATGAAGGCTGTGAGTCTTCCTCTGCCGTGGCTTCACAGAGGAGCTGGGCGGCTAACAGCGTGGAGCATGCTAACTGCTAACTGCTAACCGCTAACTGCTAACTGCTGCACTGCTGCACTGCTGCAAAATGTAGGTCAAAAAATGTCATCGGCAGGGATTTGCCCCACGGAGTGAGGGGAAATATCCGCCGCCTGTTAACGCCCAGTCCCCGTCAGTAGGACAGCGGTTGTGTGTCTGTACAACCAAACCAGCACATGACCTGTCTGACAACACTGTCCCCACACCTGATACCCTGCAGAACCAGAACCACCTCCCACCACCAGCTGCTGGGATTGTGTGCTGGTGAATAACAAGCCACCATCCACCCTGAGACCCCGGAGGTGTAGGCTGCTCCCCGCTATGGAAACGGCTCCCTGTAAGATGGATGAGAGGAAAACCCAGGAGGAGTTTTCAGAGCCTACGGCCACCAAGCTTCTAAGTTGCTCAGATCTTACTCAGCCCAGGTACCTGTCCCCGTCTCTCTCTCCCTCTCTCTCTCTCTCTTTCTGTCTGTCTCTCCCTCTCTGTCTGTCTGTCTCTCTCTCTCTCTCTGTCTCTCTCTGTCTGTCTGTCTGTCTGTCTCTCTCTCTCTCTCCCTCTCTCTGTCTGTCTCTCCCTCTCTGTCTGTCTGTTTGTCTCCCTCTCTCTCTCTCTCTCTCTCTCTCTCTGTCTGTCTGTCTGTCTCTCTTTGTCTGTCAGTCTGTCTCTCTCTCTCTGTCTGTCTCTCTCTCTCTCTCTCTCTCTCTCTCTCTCTCTCTCTCTCTCTCTCTCTCTCTCTCTCTCTCTCTCTCTCTCTCTCTATCTCTCTCTCTCTGTCTCTCTCTCTCTCTCTGTCTTTCTGTCTCTTTCTGTCTGTCTCTCTCTCTGTCTCTCTCTCTGTCTCTCTCTCTCTGTCTCTCTCTCTCTCTGTGTCTCTCTCTCTCTGTGTCTCTCTCTCTGTCTGTCTTTCTATTGGTCTCTCTCTCTCTCTCTCTCTCTCTCTGTCTTTCTATCGGTCTCTCTCTGTCTTTCTCTCTCTCTCTCTCTCTCTGTCTCTCTATCGGTCTCTCTATCGGTCTCTCTATCGGTCTCTCTCTCTGTGTCTCTCTCTCTCTGTGTCTCTCTGTCTCTTTCTGTCTCTCTCTCTATCTGTCTGCTGGTTTCAAGGCAGGAGCGTCAAATCCATTACTGGGTTTGCTCAATGCAGCAGTCCATTTAGCAGCGGACTCATGTCAGACGGATCCTTTACCCTCCCATCCTCTTCTGACCATGTCGCTGATGTAACCAGAGACGTTTGTTTGAGGCGAGGGGGTCACATCCTCCCTCTTCTGACTGAAAAAGAGAGTGGGGGGACGGAGGAACTCTGTGATGGCCGTGTGGAATCATGTGACCTCCATGAAATACAGCCCCATTGTTTTGCTGTGGCACAATACACCGCTAGCACGCACAACACCAGCCAGCCCCGTGGTCATGGGCTGCTACATGGCATGGAGATATGCTACAGCTCCACACACACACACACACACACACACACACACACACACACACACACACACACACACACACACACGTCCTAACCTGTCTGTTGCGCTCGTCTGTGATCCTTTGGATCTGAATCTTTTTCCTCCCCATGATGTTGGTGTGTGTGTGGGAGTAGGGGGAGGGGGGAGGGTCAGGGGGGACGTGGAAAGGTAAGGGGTCAAAGGTCCGAGGCTCGGCACTGGAGTTGTTGCTGTTTGTCCTCCTCTGTAAGTCTATTCTCTCTCGCTCTCTTGGCTCCACCTGTCTGAAGCAGATGGACTGGAGCGACGACCTTTACCCCCGTCAGTTCAGATCTGAAGAAAAGAGAAACCCGTCGGGGAGGAGGAGAGGAAGTACGGGTGTCAGGTCTTTGGTTCCCCCTCCTCAAATCATGGTCCTGTGCTGGGGGTTGGTCATCTAGGAGCGGGCAGAACTGGGCTCCTCGACCCTCCTGTTCATTTGGAGTTCAGCTGGGCTGCTCCTGGAAAACAGAACAGAGAAGCTCATCAGGACTCAACATGAGGTACTGCTTATTTATTCATTCGTTTGTTTGTTTGTTTGTTTGTTTGTTTATTTATCTACTTATTTACTTGCAGCGGTCTGTCAAAACTCCAAACTTCATGTCATAACACTGGTATATATATTTGGCCTTGGCTTATCTGAAGGTTCTATCCTGCTTGTTCCAAGTAAACCATCATCTGGTGTATTCTATTCTTCCAGTCTTTCCACATATCCCAAATACCAACACCACCTTTTGGTTGGAGTACAGCCACAAACAAGAGAACTACCACATCCACACTGCCCTGACCCCATGCTGAGATGTTGTGACCCCATGCTGAGATGTTGTGACCCCATGCTGAGATGTTGTGACCCCATGCTGAGACGTTGTGACCCCATGCTGAGATGTTGTGACCCCATGCTGAGATGTCGTGACCCCATGCTGAAATGTTGTGACCCCATGCTGAGATGTTGTGACCCCATGCTGAGACGTTGTGACCCCATGCTGACATGTTGTGACCCCATGCTGAGATGTTGTGACCCCATGCTGACATGTTGTGACCCCATGCTGACATGTTGTGACCCCATGCTGACATGTTGTGACCCCATGCTGAGATGTTGTGACCCCATGCTGACATGTTGTGACCCCATGCTGAGATGTTGTGACCCCATGCTGACATGTCGTGACCCCATGCTGACATGTCGTGACCCCATGCGGACATGTTGTGACCCCATGCTGAGATGTTGTGACCCCATGCTGACATGTCGTGACCCCATGCTGACATGTTGTGACCCCATGCTGACATGTTGTGACCCCATGCTAAGATGTTGTGACCCCATGCTGAGATGTTGGGACCCCATGCTGAGACGTTGTGACCCCATGTTGAGAGGTTGTGACCCCATGCTGAGATGTTGTGACCCCATGCTGACATGTCGTGACCCCATGCTGACATGTTGTGACCCCATGCTGAGATGTTGTGGAGGCTTGTAGCTCACTAACTCCTGAGGGCCCTGACACACCAGGCCCGCGGTCGGCCGTCGGCCAGTGTCGGGCCGTGGGCGAGCGTCTGTGACCCTAGTTTTTGCGGTGTGCCCTGCCCTGTTGGCACTAGTCGGACCCCTGTCGGCAGTTTTTTGGCTGATTCAGCATGTTGAATGGGTGGAGCCCGTCAGTGAGAGAGATCACTCTGATTGGCTGTTCAGCTTAGCAAATCAGTGCAGAGCGTACATGCTAGCTGGCCGTGGGCTGTAGTCTCTGCGGTGTGTTCAAGTGCTCAAGTGCTACTTTTTGGCCCAGACGGCAGGCGGCGTGAGGCGACGCCGCAGTCGGCCTTCATCGCCGCTAGTGGGTTTGCAGATGGAGTGCAGCCATCTTTAATTGTGGGACCACATGGAAAATGTGGTGTCAGTTTTGCCAGTGTCACCAAGAACACAGACAGACACGGCTTTTGGCCAAACCTTTCAGCTAGTTTGGAGTAACGGACAAGTGGCAAAGAGGAGAAGAGGAGAAAGCAGTTTGTTTGAGCCCGTCCAGCCTGATACCAACACCGTCCGGACCGGACTTCTCTACATGTGGCTGTTGGAGCACCAGAAGGAACGGCCTCGTGCATGAATCATGCATACACACAGAACTGATCTGAAATTGTGTGTGTGAACAATTTAAGATCAATTCTGTGGCGTTCATCAACACTGGTGTACTTCCTGCTTGTTCTTAGGTGAGATCGAGATCCACGAGCGCCCTAAACACACACATGCCGTACACACCAACACAACTTGTGTTTTGTGCTGTGAAAAACTGAATGAATGACGATTTATTTTGAACATGTAAACAAGCAGGATATAACACACAGATAATGCATTCATTCGTTCATTCATTCATTCATTCGTTCGTTCATTCATTCATTCGTTCGTTCGTTCATTCATTCATTCATCATCAGCCGCTTCCCCGGGGTGGGGTCACGGTGGCAGCAAGCTAAGTAGGACACTCCAGACGTCCCTCTCCCCAGCAACACCCTCCAGCTCCTCCTGGGGGATCCCAAGGTGTTCCCAGGCCAGATTGGACATGTAGTCCCTCCAGCGAGTTCTGGGTCCACCCCGGGGTCTCCTCCCTGTTGGCCGTGCCCGGTAAACCTCCAGAGGAAGGTGCCCAGGAGGCATCCTGATCAGATGCCCGAACCACCTCAACTGGCTCCTTTCAACATGAAGGAGCAGCGGCTCTACTCCGAGCTCCCTCCGGATGTCCGAGCTCCTCACCCTATCTCTAAGGCTGAGCCCAGACACCCTACGGAGGAAACTCATTTCAGCCGCTTGTATCCACCATCTCACCCTTTCAGTCACTACCCAAAGCTCATGACCATAGGTGAGGGGTGGAACCAAGACTGACTGGTACACTGAGAGCTTTGTCTTCCAGCTCAGCTCCCTCTTCACCACAGCGATCCGGTACAGCATCCACATTACTGCTGATGCTGCACCAACCCACCTGTCAATCTCCCGCTCCATCCCCGTACATGTGTGTACATGTGTATGAGTGTGTGTGTACATGTGTATGAGTGTGTATACATGTGTATGTGTATGAGTGTGTACACATGTGTATGTGTATGAGTGTGTACACATGTGTATGTGTATGAGTGTGTGTATACATGTGTATGTGTATGAGTGTGTGTACATGTGTATGTGTATGAGTGTGTACACATGTGTATGTGTATGAGTGTGTATACATGTGTATGTGTATGAGTGTGTGTACATGTGTATGAGTATGTATACACGTGTATGAGTGTGTGTGTACATGTGTATACATGTGTATGAGTGTGTATACATGTGTATGTGTGAGTGTGTGTACATGTGTATGAGTGTGTGTATACATGTGTATGAGTGTGTATACATGTGTATGAGTGTGTATACATGTGTATGAGTGTGTATACATGTGTATGAGCGTGTGTGTGTACATGTGTATGAGTGTGTATACATGTGTATGAGCGTGTGTGTGTACATGTGTATGAGTGTGTATACATGTGTATGAGCGTGTGTGTGTACATGTGTATGAGTGTGTATACATGTGTATGAGTGTGTATGTATGAGCGTGTGTGTACATGTGTATGAGTGTGTATACATGTGTATGAGTGTGTGTATTAGTGTGTGTGTGCATGTGTATGAGTGTGTATACATGTGTATGTATGAGAGTGTATACATGTGTATGAGTGTGTGTGTGTACATGTGTATGAGTGTGTACACGTGTATGAGTGTGTATAAATGTGTATGAGTGTGTCTATATAAATGTGTGACTGTGTATAAATGTGTATGAGTGTGAGTGTGTCTGACTGTGTCGTTTAGTGCTTGTCTTTTTGTGTGTGTGTGTGTGTGTGTGTGTCTGTGTATAATTGTGCATATATGTCTGTGGGCGTTCCATGTGTGTGTGTGTGTGTGTGTGTGTGTGTGTGAGTATGCCTAATTTGCAGCATGCGCTGTGGAGGAGCATGAGGCCCTCAGGGGCCGGCGAGGAGGGAGGCTGTGCTGTGTCAGCTTCATTAGAGACATCAGCGCCACATCACTGATCTGCTGGTCGCCCGCGGCGACCGGCTCCTTGGCCCGGTCCCCAGCCGGCCGGCCGGCCACTCGGCCTGACACACTGAATGTAATTCCCCAGTCGAAGGAAGAGCAGAGAAGAGCTGATGAGAGAGGAGGAGAGGATGGACAGGAGCTGAGGAGCAGAACAGAATTGAGAAGAGGAGTGGAGGAGACCGGAAAACAGCAGGAGCACCACATTCAGGGTTCCACTTCCGTTTTGTTTTTGTTTTTTTATTTCAAAATTCACATTTTTTTAGGTACAACTTTTTCTTTTCAGGGACTGTCGACAGTCTGGTGACCTTCACATTTCTATGTCTCTAGCGAGACAGTTGGAGAGGAAGAGGAGGCTCGGCAGATGAGGTTCGTGGTGGTATCAGATGCTACGCCAGCGGGGACAGCAGAGGACAGGACCTCTCAACTGCCACAGAGCATCACACCTGGACTTCTAGATTCCTCAGGTGAGGAGGCTGGACTGTATTACTGTCAGCCGAGCCTCCACAGAGCATCACACCTGGACTTCTAGATTCCTCAGGTGAGGAGGCTGGACTGTATTACTGTCAGCCGAGCCTCCACAGAGCATCACACCTGGACTTCTAGATTCCTCAGGTGAGGAGGCTGGACTGAATTACTGTCAGCCGAGCCTCCACAGAGCATCACACCTGGACTTCTAGATTCCTCAGGTGAGGAGGCTGGACTGTATTACTGTCAGCCGAGCCTCCACAGAGCATCACACCTGGACTTCTAGATTCCTCAGGTGAGGAGGCTGGACTGTATTACTGTCAGCCGAGCCACCACAGAGCATCACACCTGGACTTCTAGATTCCTCAGGTGAGGAGGCTGGACTGAATTACTGTCAGCCGAGCCACCACAGAGCATCACACCTGGACTTCTAGATTCCTCAGGTGAGGAGGCTGGACTGTATTACTGTCAGCCGAGCCTCCACAGAGCATCACACCTGGACTTCTAGATTCCTCAGGTGAGGAGGCTGGACTGTATTACTGTCAGCCGAGCCTCCACAGAGCATCACACCTGGACTTCTAGATTCCTCAGGTGAGGAGGCTGGACTGAATTACTGTCAGCCGAGCCTCCACAGCTACTGTCTTGGACAGAGCAGCAAACTTCCCCTGTCTTCCCGAGATATTTCTTCACATTTCCACAAGGTTTCCACTCCTGGAAGTTTTCATATTCATCCATTTTCCAGGTTCCATCGCCTCATGGAGCGTGGAGACAGCTGCTGCTCCCTCATGGAGGACACGCGGGGGTGCTCGGAGCTTTAGCTCGGCCTTTCCGAACAGCCTCGGCATCTTGCTACAGGTCCAGTGACGTCACGAATATGACGCCTGTTAGCTACATGACGCCCTGTTAGCTACATGACGCCTGTTAGCTACATGACGCCCGGTTAGCTACAAGACGCCTGTTAGCTACATGACGCCTGTTAGCTACATGACGCCCGGTTAGCTACATGACGCCTGTTAGCTACATGACGCCCGGTTAGCTACATGACGCCCGGTTAGCTACATGACGCCTGTTAGCTACATGACGCCCGGTTAGCTACATGACGCCTGTTAGCTACATGACACCCGGTTAGCTACATGACGCCCGGTTAGCTACATGACGCCTGTTAGCTACATGACGCCCGGTTAGCTACATGACGCCCGGTTAGCTACATGACGCCCGGTTAGCTACATGACGCCCGTTTAGCTACATGACGCCCGTTTAGCTACATGACGCCCGGTTAGCTACATGACGCCTGTTAGCTACATGACGCCCTGTTAGCTACAAGACGCCCGGTTAGCTACATGACGCCCGGTTAGCTACAAGACGCCCGGTTAGCTACATGACGCCTGTTAGCTACAAGACGCCCGGTTAGCTACATGACGCCTGTTAGCTACATGACGCCTGTTAGCTTCATGACGCCCGGTTAGCTACATGACGCCTGTTAGCTACATGACACCCGGTTAGCTACATGACGCCCGGTTAGCTACATGACGCCTGTTAGCGACATGACGCCCGGTTAGCTACATGACGCCCGTTTAGCTACATGACGCCCGGTTAGCTACATGACGCCTGTTAGCTACATGACACCCGGTTAGCTACATGACGCCCGGTTAGCTACATGACGCCCGGTTAGCTACATGACGCCCGGTTAGCTACATGACGCCTGTTAGCTACAAGACGCCCGGTTAGCTACATGACGCCCGGTTAGCTACAAGACGCCCGGTTAGCTACATGACGCCCGTTTAGCTACATGACGCCCGGTTAGCTAAATGATGCCTGTTTAGCTACATGACCTGGTTAGCTACATGACAGTGAACTGGCGTAGCTCCAGGAGACACTGTGAAGGATTGAGAGTGTAAAAAATGTTAGCGTAATTCCACACCACGACCAACCGTGAAATAAAGGTGGCTGCCAATACGCCACAGGTCCCGGTTAAAAAAAGGAAGGGGGCTTTTAAAAACTTGAACTGGGAAAGGGAGAGGGCCGCGGCGGAGGAGAGGGCGGTGGAGGAGGAGAGGGCCATGGCGGAGGAGGAGAGGGCCATGGCAGAGGAGGAGAGGGCGGTGGAGGAGAGGGCGGTGGAGGAGAGGGCCGCGGAGGAGGAGGAGAGGGCCGCGGAGGAGGAGGAGAGGGCCGCGGAGGAGGAGGAGAGGGCTGCGGAGGAGGAGGAAGGCTCAGGATGACTTTACATCTGCACAGAACAGAAGTCATGAATGAACAAGCAGGCGGGGACAAAACCAGAAGATCAGCAACTGAGGCGAGGGCTGTTTTAAACCCAGCTACTACTATTTGTGGGCCGGCCTTAAAAATAGCATTCTATATATACATCCAGCCTGTGTGTACAACACACACACACACACACACACACACACACACACACACACACACACACACACACACACACACACACACACACACACACACACACACACACACACACACACACACACACACACACACACACACAGCAGCAGCAGCAGCAGGAGTGCGGGGACTGCTTCATGTCCTGGAACATCTGGAGATCCCCGAATGCACAAACTACACCAGCTCTGCAGCACGGTTGGTTTACACCCCCGCTCCTAAACCCCCAACCTCCACCTCCCCTTTCCTGTCTGACATTCATTCTGCTCAGACGAAGACGGGATGAGTTCCTCCTGCCGGAGTGACGTCTCCTCATGTGCTGCTGTGGTGCTGACCACGCGCCTGCTAACAGTGAATGCAGCTGGCCAAGTTGAAGTGACGACTTGCCAATAAATGATGCCCTGGCTGTTTGGCTTGACAGGGGAAGGAGGGGAGGAGGAATAGCGGCATGGTGTGTGCCAGGTTTCGATTAAAAAAGCCTTGGAGGTGGCGTGGGCATAGCTTTTACATGGAATCTCTACAGTGGCTTTTCAGAGTGACACAAATGTCAGCTATGATCTTCTGTCTCTAAGTAATAACGACTTATCTGCTCACAACCTCTTGGATCGCACAGCGCTCACCCCGGTTGTTGTGAAGCGTTGGTCTGAGGTTCAAAGGCAGCACTCGTCTCTAACCTGCTGGCTGATCACACATGAAAAAGCTGCTTTATCTGCCCCTGGGTGGTCAAATCGAGGCTTTTTAACCTTCACACTGCTGGAGCTCGCTTCCCACGTCTGACGTCAGACAGAATCTGGGCTCTCACATGGACCACAGAAGGCCTGGACCGTGTCTGCCCTGCCATGAGCGGGCCGGAGCAACACACAGGCTTCGGACGAGGAACCGACTGACGCTCAGTATTTGGTCATTCTACAGCGGTCCTAGAATCGAGTCCTGGGGAACGCCTGAAAGGGCTGTTTATCTAAGGGAACATCTGAACCGCAAGTTAGACGAGACGCTGTTCTTCCATGTAATGTGAAACACGGACAGCTTTAACCAGCACTCCATCCATTATCAAAGCCGCTTATCTGAAATCGGGTCACAGGATGCTGCAGCCTATCCCAGCAGTCACTGGGTGGCGGGCAGGGAGACACCTGGGCAGGCCGCCAGTCCATCACAGGGCCACATACACACACATTCACACCTAGGGACCATTTAGTACGGCCGAGTCACCTGACCTACATGTCTTTGGGTCACCTGACCTACATGTCTTTGGGTCACCTGACCTACATGTCTTTGAGTCACCTGACCTACATGTCTTTGAGTCACCTGACCTACATGTCTTTGAGTCACCTGACCTACATGTCTTTGAGTCACCTGACCTACATGTCTTTGGACTGTGGGAGGAAACCCACACAGACATGGGGAGAACATGCAAACTCCACAAAGAGGACGACCCGGGACGACCCCCAAGGTTGGACTACCCCGGGGCTCGAACCCAGGACCTTCTTGCTGTGAGGCGACCGTGCTGACCACTGCACCACATGATTTAACCAACATAACTGATATAAACAAAACAGAGTTAAGGGAAGAAATGTGACTTTTGTAATATATGTGCCTCAATAAAGCTACTAATGACCCTTTCCTTCACAAATACCAGAATATAATGCTACACTACATTATAGCGCTGCGCCATTTGGTGTAAAAGACATATTGCAATTCTTGTGGACAATACTGCGATTGCGATATAATAAACAAATCGACACGTACACAAACAATAGAGACGTGTCGTGCTGCTGCTGCGACGTGTAGCAACTTTCATTTTGCATGTTTACCCAAAAACCTCTTTCTGCTCAATGTCGCTGAGCTGGTGGGCGTCCGGGTAGCATACCGGTCTGTTCCGTTGCCTACCATCATGGGGATCAGCGGTTCAAATCCCCGTGTTGCCTCCGGCTTGGTCGAGCATCCATACGTGTCCTGGTCGCTGCACTAGCGCCTCCTCTGGTAGGTCGGGGCGCCTGTTCAGGGGGAGGGGGAACTGGAGGGAATAGCGTGATCCTCTCGCGCACTGCGTCCCCCTGGTGAAACTCCTCACTGTCAGGTGAAAAGAAGCGGCTGGTGACTCCACATGTATGGGAGGAGGCATGTGGTAGTCTGCAGCCCTCCCCGGGTCGGCAGAGGGGGTGGAGCAGAGACCGGGACGGCTCGGAGGAGTGGGGTAATTAGCCAAGTGGGGAGAAAAACAATTGGAGAGAAAACGAGGAAAAATCGAAAAAACAAAAACGCTGAGCTGGAATCCAAAATATCACCATATATATATTATACATATAACATATACATATGATATATGTATAATATACATACTATAACATACATATAACCCATACATATAACATATACGTATAACATACATATAACATGTACGTATAACATATACATATAATATATACGTATGACATATACATATAACAGAGGTCGCTTTCTTTTGCCACCAGATCATCAGGTTAACCTGCTCGTTGTCATGGTATCCATTTTTTCCTTCTTTCTGGTCTGCACACCGGGTAGTCATGTGACCGCAGACTGCACGCGCTTCACTGCCTCAACAGAGACTGATTGGTCATCTCTCAGTTATGGGCGTAGATATGCAGACTGCACACGAACACGTTCACACACACACATTTTATTATTTAATCAAATCACAGCCTTTTGTGATGATATATATGATTATTTGTGATAATATATAGGATTTGTGATGATATATATGATTATTTAATTTTGTGATTATATATTTTTGATGATAAATATGATTATATAATTTTGTGATTATATAGTTTTGATGATAAATATTATATAATTTTGTGATTATATATTTTTGTGATATATATGATTATATCATTTTGTGATTATATATTTTTGATGATATATATGATTATATAATTTTGTGATTATATATTTTTGTGATGATATATATGATTATATAATTTTGTGATTATATATTTTTGATGATATATATGATTATATAATTTTGTGATTATATATTTTTGTGACGGTATATATTATATAATTTTGAGATTATATATTTTTGTGATGATATATATGATTATATAATTTTGTGATTATATAGTTTTGATAAATATTATTATATAATTTTGTGATTATATATTTTTGTGACGGTATATATTATATAATTTTGAGATTATATATTTTTGTGATGATATATATGATTATATAATTTTGTGATTATATATTTTTGTGATGATATATATGATTATATACGTCCATAGGGTTAGTGGTTGTGTCAGGAAGGGCATCCGACGTAAAATTTTGCCAGATCATTATGCGGATTGACAAGACCGCCATCGGTGTTGTGCCCTCACAGGGTACCGATGGAAACTGTCGATTCCGCTGTGGCGACCCCTGGGAAACAGGGAACAAGCCGAAAGAAGAAGAAGAAGAATATATGATTATATAATTTTGTGATTATATATTTTTGTGATGATATATATGATTATATAATTTTGTGATTATATATATGATTATATAATTTTGTGATTATATATTTTTGTGATATATATGATTATATAATTTTGTGATTATATATTTTTGTGATGATATATATGATTATATAATTTTGTGATTATATATATGATTATATAATTTTGTGATTATATATTTTTGTGATATATATGATTATATAATTTTGTGATTATATATTTTTGTGATATATATGATTATATAATTTTGTGATTATATATTTTTGTGACGATATATATGATTATATAATTTTGTGATTCCGTATTTTGTGATGATATAATTGCACAGGCTGACATCGCGGCTGTGATTAGGTGACTCGTGCAGCACTATCACATTAGAGGAAACCTTCATAGTTGAAGCTTTCACAGTCTTGTCAAGTAGTTTCAATATTTTAGTTTGTCTTTTTGTTCTCAGGAGATTATGATTCGTTTCCTATGCAATTAAAGGGCAAGTTTGAAAATAACTTTAGCGCACCGCAAATCTGAAGTACTTAGTATTGCCAGTAAATGCCTGAATTAAAATCAAGATTGAAAAACACACAAGTCGTATTCCAGTCAACAACAATGTCAAGAAACTAGAAATGAAATGCTTTACAAAAACACAACAGCTCAAATCCGGGAAAATAATGAACCTTTAAAAAAGAAAGAACCGCAGCAGGTTCTGGGAGAATAATGAAAACAGTCTGAGAGACGTCGACCAGAAGCCCGTCTTGGTTGTAATGAGGCAGCCGAGCTTTGCAGAGGGCGCGTCAAGTCACAGGCTGCGACGAAGATTCATCCGGAAAAGAGCAGCTAGAGACTGGGTGGCAGGCATCATTATCTGGACATGTGCTGCCGGGCTTCTCCAGCATCTCAGACCTTCCCCGTCCACGTGGCAGGAAGGCTCCTCTCCTCCCTGCAAGGCCGGCCGGGCTTTCTTTAACCTCCCTTTCCACGTTGGCCTCTTCGCTGTCACCCTGCCTCACATTCACTGGATCATGGGTGGATTACCGAACAGGCCTACCGGGCTGAGACCCAGGGGCCCACAGGCTCAGGGGCCCCCGAAGCTGGAGCCTCCGTGTGAAGTCGTGGTTATTTTGTTGCATCAGCAAAGGGCTTAGTCATTCATGTCAATCACCGAGCCCCAGAAGTCCTGCTGGAGGACTGAAGGACCCTGCGTCCGTACCCAGGGAGCTGATACTGGAGGAGGTCGGGGCGTAGCGTCTCCCGCGGTGGCTTCTCAGCAGCTTGGAGAGGACGGTGAGGAACACCTCAGTGCTTCGTTTGTAAATCAGGAGGTCCCAGAGCACACAGAGGTTCTGTTCCGGCAGCTCGGGGGAGAGGACACGTCACCCAGCGCATCTCAAAACCCACAGGCCCTGCAGCACAGCTAGGTGCTAGCTGCTAAAACTAAACCGCCATCACAGACATAGCGATATTTATTTACATTTATTAATCACAATATTCACAATAATCACTAAAAACCAGGGGGCAGAAAGAGCTGTTTACGGTTTGCAGCTCTCTCGCTCTCTCTCTCTCTCTCTCGCTCTCTCTCTCTCTCGCTCTCTCTCTCTCTCTCTCGCTCTCTCTCTCTCTCTCTCTCTCTCTCTCTCTCTCCCGCTCTCTCTCTCTCTCTCTCTCTCTCTCTCTCTCTCTCTCTCTCTCGCTCTCTCTCTCTCTCTCTCTCTTGCTCTCTCTCTCTCTCGTCTCTCTCTCTCTCTCTCTCTCGCTCTCTCTCTCTCTCGCTCTCTCTCTCTCTCTCTCTCTCTCTCTCTCTCTCGCTCTCTCTCTCTCTCTCTCTCTCTCTCTCTCTTGCTCTCTCTCTCTCTCTCTCTCTCTCTCTCTCTTGCTCTCTCTCTCTCTCGCTCTCTCTCTCTCTCTCTCTCTCTCTCTCTCTCTCTCTCTCTCTCTCTCTCTCTCTCTCTCTCTCTCTCTCGCTCTCTCTCGCTCTCGCTCTCGCTCTCTCTCTCTCTCTCTCTCTCTCTCTCTCTCTCTCTCTCTCTCTCTCGCTCTCTCTTGCTGACTATCCCTTCACTTCCGAATCTGTGGATTGCTACAATGGAGGGGAAATGGAATTATAATAATAATAATCTATTATTACTTTCAGCTGCTCCCGTTAGGGGGCGCCACAGCGGATCATCCGTTTCCATCTCTTCCTGTCCTCTGCATCTTCCTCTGTCACACCAACCACCTGCATGTCCTCCCTCACCACATCCATACACCTCCTCTTTGGCCTTCCTCTTCTCCTCTTCCCTGGCAGCTCCATATTCAGCATCCCAGTATACCCAGCATCTCTCCTCCACACATGTCCAAACCATCTCCATCTTGCCTCTCTTGCTTTGTCTCCAAACCGTCCAACCTGAGCGGTCCCTCTAATATACTCCTTCCTAATCCTGTCCTTCTTCATCACTCCCAGTGAAAATCTCATCATCTTCATCTCTGCCACCTCCAGCTCCACCTCCTGTCTTTTCATCAGCACCACTGTCTCCAAACCATACAACATAGCTGGTCTCACTACCATCTTGTAAACCTTCCCTTTAACTCTTGCTGGTACCCTTCTGTCACACATCACTCCTGACACTCTTCTCCACCCACTCCACCCTGCCTGCACCCTCTTCTTCACCTCTCTTCTGCACTCCCCATTACTTTGAACAGTTGACCCCAAGTATTTAAACTCATCCACCTTCATCACCTCCACTCCTTACATCCTCACCATTCCACTGTTCTCCCTCTCATTCACACATAGGTATTCCGTCTTGCTCCTACCGACTTTCATTCCTCTTCTCTCCAGTGCATACCTCCACCTCTCCAGGCTCTCCTCCACCTGCACCCTACTCTCGCTACAGAGCACAATGTCATCCGCGAACATCATCGTCCACGGAGACTCCTGCCTGATCTCGTCCTTCTCACCTGACTTGGTTTTCTCAAACTGGTTATGTGGATTCGAACTGGTGGCCATATCATCACCAGCCCACTTCCTTATCTAATATTACAGACCTGCTGCCACAAACACATTTCAAACAGATGAGATGTATCACAGCCTTCAGGGAGAAGGTCAGGGGTCATGGAAATGGAGCGCTCACGTCAACCACAGAGCTCAGAGAGAACGGCCTGCTGGTGTGCGAGGGGAGTCTGTCCACATGTCTGGGACACCACCACCACCACCACCACCACCACCACCACCACCACCAGCAGCAGCTTTAGCAGTCAGCATGTAGAAGACCAAGACCAGCTGTCCAGCTGCACACAGATGACCGATAAGCTGTGATGCTTACAAAGAAGATATAAGACATAAGATATAAAACTGTAGCCGGGACAGAAAAGATCAAAAGAAATACGGATGGGAATTCTCAACAAGTGAGAATTCTGTGCAGCGATCTACAGATTTATGAATAAAACGCCTCACACCACATTAACGGGCGGTTATTAGATCACAAAGGATAAAGCTTTTACGTTAACGTTTTATTTCCTTAACTGTTTTACTACATGAACAGGTGCTACAATGTCCCTTTTTCTAATAACGGTGGCAGTGCATGAGTGCTGAGATACAAACCCACACAATATGTCAATATGTCAGCATATCAATATACCAATATGTCACTCAATCAAAATATCAATATGTCAATATGTCGATATATCAATATGTCAGCATATCAATATGTCAATATGTCACTATATCAACATGTCTATGACCTGCCAACGTCCGGTGATAACATGCATGTATCAGCATATGGGTCTTAATGCTTAGTGTGTGCGTGTGTTTCTGTATATAAGTGTGGTGTGTGTGTGTGTGTGTGTGCATAAGTGTGTTCCTGTATGTCCTGGGCTTATTGTCCTGTGTGACAGTAGCAGCAGAGCAGCCTGCAACAGAGAGATAACAGCTGATGGCAAAGGCTGCTGGTTTTGTCTGTGTGAGCATATATATGTTAGTGTGTGTGTGTGTGTCTTTGTGTGGGTGTGCATTTGTGTGCACTGGCATTGATGTCTTTGTATGTGTTTATACGCCTTTGTGTGTCAGTTTCTGCGTTGGTGTGTGTGTGTGTGTGTGTGTGTAATTGTGAGGGTACGTGTTTGTGCCTGGTTGTGTGCAGGCATGGACTGGCCACCAGGAAGTTTGGGAGTTTTCCTGGTGGGCTGGTCTTGTGTGGGCCGGTCTTTTTTCCCCAACCCTGGAATTATATATTCAATAGCTCATCTTGTATGCAGCCACACGGCTGGTGCAAGCCTTCATAGCAGGTAGTAGCTGGCACCACAACGGAAAGTATCCCGGACTCCTTTAAGTATCCTGGACTCAATAGAAGTATCTAACGCTCGATAAAAGTATCTAACGCTCGATAAAAGTATCTAGTGCTCGATAAAAGTATCTAGTGCTCGATAAAAGTATCTAGTGCTCGATAAAAGTATCTAGTGCTCGATAAAAGTATCTAGTGCTCGATAAAAGTATCTAACGCTCGATAAAAGTATCTAGTGCTCGATAAAAGTATCTAGTGCTCGATAAAAGTATCTAGTGCTCGATAAAAGTATCTAACGCTCGATAAAAGTATCTAGTGCTCGATAAAAGTATCTAGTGCTCGATAAAAGTATCTAACGCTCGATAAAAGTATCTAACGCTCGATAAAAGCATCTAGTGCTCGATAAAAGTATCTAGTGCTCGATAAAAGTATCTAGTGCTCGATAAAAGTATCTACTGCTTGTTAAAAGTATCTAACGCTCGATAAAAGTATCTAACGCTCGATAAAAGTATCTAACGCTCGATAAAAGTATCTACTGCTTGTTAAAAGTATCTAACGCTCGATAAAAGTATCTAACGCTCGATAAAAGTATCTAACGCTCGATAAAAGTATCTAACACTCGATAAAAGTATCTACTGCTTGTTAAAAGTATCTAACGCTCGATAAAAGTATCTAACGCGCGATAAAAGTATCTAACGGTCGATAAAAGTATCTACTGCTTGTTAAAAGTATCTAACACTCGATAAAAGTATCTAACGCTCGATAAAAGTATCTAGTGCTCGATAAAAGTATCTAGTGCTCGATAAAAGTATCTAGTGCTCGATAAAAGTATCTACTGCTTGTTAAAAGTATCTAGCGCTCGATAAAAGTATCTAGCGCTCGATAAAAGTATCTACTGCTTGTTAAAGTATCTAGTGCTCGATAAAAGTATCTAACGCTCGATAAAAGTATCTAGTGCTCGTTAAAGTATCTAGTGCTCGTTAAAGTATCTAGTGCTCGTTGCTGAAACATGGATAGAAAGAGAAAACCTGCGGCTGGCGGTCCCTGGACAGTGCACCAAAAGAAGAAAAAGGCTCTACTGGCTGATGCCACACAGTGTGCCCAGATAACAGATGTACTCAAGCAGTCTGCAGGTGATGATGAAGACTGTGGTGAAGAGGCAGAGCCTTCAAAGAGGAGGGGGCAGGGAGCAGATGCTTTGTCATGCTAACACGCTATGTGCTGTGAACTAGCTAAACGAGCTAGCTAGAGAACAACATGTTGATGTCAGCCTGGGGCTTCCATGCTGGACTCCCGCTGCAGGTTTGACCTCTTCCAAGGTTCAACCTGCCGGACTCAGTGCACAAACATTTAGAGAACTTTACGCTAAATTTCTCTAAAGTGTAACAAAATGGTTGTCAACTTCAAATGTAAATGGGTAAAAGAAACATGTAAATTTATGAATTTCCTTGCAGACTACTCATCAATTCCTTTGCCCATCATAGCCTATTAGGCATGTAGCCATCCCAGCAAGAGAAATGATTTGTTAAATACTGTACAATCCAAACAAACGGGTGACCATGGCTCTGAACAAGAAAGGAAAGGATGTCTGTGAATGTTCTCATTCATCCAGGTCGTCATGGTCATCCAAAGGAGTTGAATCAAGTGCAACTGGACCTGGTATAGTATATCCGTGAAGACGTTTCACCTCTCGTCCAAGAGGCTTCCTCAGTTCGTGCCTTTCTGACTAGACCAAGCTAGTCTGCCTGGCTGGTCTAGTCAGACCAAGCCAGGCAGACCAGCCAGTCAGACCAGCCAGGCAGACTAGTTTGGTCTAGTCAGACCAAGCCAGTCAGACTAGCTTGGTCTAGTCAGACCAGCCAGGCAGACTAGCTTGGTCTAGTCAGAAAGGCACGAACTGAGGAAGCCTCTTGGATGAGAGGTGAAACGTCTTCAGGGATATACTATACCAGGTCCAGTTGCACTTGATTCAACTCCTTTGGAAAAGGAAAGGATGGAGCAGGAACCTGCAGATCCAACCAGACCAGCCAGAACCACGGAACCGTGGCGTTTGAAAGAAGAGGAAAGAAAGCCACTTGATTTTGTCATTGTACGGCTGTTCGGTTACAGTGAATGTGTTGTCTGCATGTAACCATCCTATTGTACAGCAGCAGGGGGCAGCTGCAGCACCCGGGGGCCAACTCCAGCTCTTCTCTCCATTGCCTTGCTCAGGGGCACAGGCAGGAGTATTAACCCTAGCATGCATGTCTTTTTGACGGTGGGAGGAAACCGGAGCACCGGAGGAAACCCACGCAGACACGGGGAGAACATGCAAGCTGCACACAGAAAGGACCTGGGACGGCCTGGGGTTCGAACCAGGACCTTCTTGCTGTGAGGCAACAGTGCTGACCACTGGGCCACCGTGCCGCCTGTAAGTAGTTGAAGTGTAGCTATGTTTTATATGGTCTTACTGACTGGATACAGCTAATTACTGATAATCTGGAAGATGCAGAAGCACAGTCAGAGAGGCGGGGGTTCGATACCAAGGCCAAGAAACCAGTTGTGTGAGAGAGAAGAGAGGGAGACGAGGCCTCAGAAGGCAAAGATGAGAAGACAGATTTGTATGTTTTCACACGGCCTCATTCGAAACTGCTGGGCTCTTTGTTTGTTTGCTTTTTTCATTTCCATCCAAAACAAGATGTGTCAAAATCCATCAATGCTCACAAAACAGTTCCCCGTAAGGACGGATCAGATGGCCAGCGGCCAGCGTCCCCCTCCGGACCGCTGTGCATGTTCGGCTTTTCTAAATCCTCACACACCAGTGTGTTGCTGCAAATTAGCAGTGGTTTTTTTAATTAATGATTCGTTGATCAACAAACATGTTGTGTCAGCCGGAATGGTGTACCAAACTGGGGCCGCTTGGCAGCAAATTCCCAGGATGCTCTTTGTTGCCTGTCCGCCTCTGGCTGTGTGTGTGTGTGTTGGTTTGAGTAGGTGAGTGATTGAGTGACTGTGTGTGTGTGTGTGTGTGTGTGTGTGTGTGTGTAACGGTGGGTTACTGGTTGTTGGAGCCAGGCCAGAAGACCGCTGAGAATCCATCACTTCTCCCATTCGACACCAGCGTCTGCCTGCTCCAACCTCAGCCGCTCAACCAGCAGCCCCACCACAGCATCCGGTCCAGCCCCCGCACTGCTGGACCGCTGCGGCACACTGGGCTCCAGCACGGCCAGAGTCAGGGCGCCGTCCCTGTACATCTCAGCGAGGCCAGCCGCCCCGACACGACTCTCACTTGTGTGTTCGGGAGCGTTCGGCCCAAGCCCCCACGACAAGGCTTCTGCTCAGCGTCACGTCCCGTTACACACCAGTGTCACGTCCCGTTACACACCAGCAATCACGTCCCGTTACACACCAGCAATCACGTCCCGTTACACACCAGCAATCACGTCCCGTTACACACCAGCAATCACGTCCCGTTACACACCAGCAATCACGTCCCGTTACACACCAGCAATCAGCAACGGTTTATTTGTCATTTCATCTCATGTACTGTACTGTACGTACACATACGAAAGACAATTCCATTTCCCCCAGCCCACAGCAGCGCAACACAAAAACACACAAACACACATCCAAAAACAACACCACCAAAAACACACAAAACCAGAGGGAACAAAGGGGAAAAACAGCCAACAACCAGCCAGTCCACCTGTGCAACACAGTCCAAAACCTCCACGTCCAGAGAACCAACGCCAGCCAGGAGGACTGTCAGAACTGCCGGTCCGCATGGGCTAGCAGTTAGCTTAGCCTGCCCCACTTCCACGTCCTGTCAGACCGCCCACAGTGTTTCCTCCTCAGGCTCAGCTCTGAGCAGGGTCGTGGTCCCTGGGCCCATCGGACGCAGCAGACCAGGCTCCCTCAGCTGGTCCAACACCAGCTCTCCAGCCAGACACCTTCGACACACCTCCCCCGCACTGTACACCACGGCACAAACGCAGACACGGACAAAAACACTGCACAGTCCACACTAGGCGAGGCCGCCGCCAGACCGGCTCGGTGTTTCCTCTCGGGCAGGGCCGCGGGCTAGCAGTTAGCTTAGCCTGCCCTGCTTCCACGTCCTGTCAGACCGCCCTCGGTGTTTCCTCTCGGGCAGGGCCGCGGGCTAGCAGTTAGCTTAGCCTGCCCTGCTTCCACGTCCTGTCAGACCACCTTCGGTGTTTCCTCTCGGGCAGGGCCGCGGGCTAGCAGTTAGCTTAGCCTGCCCTGCTTCCACGTCCTGTCAGACCACCCTCGGTGTTTCCTCTCGGGCAGGGCCGCGGGCTAGCAGTTAGCTTAGCCTGCCCTGCTTCCACGTCCTGTCAGACCACCCTCGGTGTTTCCTCTTGGGCAGGGCCGCGGGCTAGCAGTTAGCTTAGCCTGCCCTGCTTCCACGTCCTGTCAGACCACCTTCGGTGTTTCCTCTCGGGCAGGGCCGCGGGCTAGCAGTTAGCTTAGCCTGCCCTGCTTCCACGTCCTGTCAGACCGCCCTCGGTGTTTCCTCTCGGGCAGGGCCGCGGGCTAGCAGTTAGCTTAGCCTGCCCTGCTTCCACGTCCTGTCAGACCACCCTCGGTGTTTCCTCTCGGGCAGGGCCGCGGGCTAGCAGTTAGCTTAGCCTGCCCTGCTTCCACGTCCTGTCAGACCACCCTCGGTGTTTCCTCTCGGGCAGGGCCGCGGGCTAGCAGTTAGCTTAGCATGCCCTGCTTCCACGTCCTGTCAGACCGCCCTCGGTGTTTCCTCTTGGGCAGGGCCGCGGGCTAGCAGTTAGCTTAGCCTGCCCTGCTTCCACGTCCTGTCAGACCACCTTCGGTGTTTCCTCTCGGGCAGGGCCGCGGGCTAGCAGTTAGCTTAGCCTGCCCTGCTTCCACGTCCTGTCAGACCGCCCTCAGTGTTTCCTCTCGGGCAGGGCCGCGGGCTAGCAGTTAGCTTAGCCTGCCCTGCTTCCACGTCCTGTCAGACCACCCTCGGTGTTTCCTCTCGGGCAGGGCGGGCTAGCAGTTAGCTTAGCCTGCCCTGCTTCCACGTCCTGTCAGACCGCCCTCGGTGTTTCCTCTCGGGCCACAGCTCTGGCAGAACGTGGCAGACCAAGCTCTCTCAGCCAAGCGAAACCGACGATCAAAATAACAAACCTAAACGCAGATGTGGACAAAGACCCTGCATCGTCGGTACTGGGAGAGGCCGCTGCAAACACGAGTCCACGCCGCCGTCTTCCCACACCAGAAGCAGTGAAGAGAAGATCAAGTTACCATTTGACAGACTAAAACTTGAGGAATGGAAAACACTCATTTATTTGAATGATTCTTTTAACCCTAAAACTGCTTTTGGGTGACATGGCCAACAACACAGGGGTCATCTCAGGGTCTGCATGAAGGTGTCAGGGTCTGTGTGGAGAAACAGGCCTCCATCTAGTCCATGTTGTCTCAGTCTCTGGTGTGAGCCAATGAAAATGACAGATGAGTACATGACTTTAAGCGTGGACCGGATCAGCAAATGGACTCTCCGGGGTCAGTAGGATGGAGAGGAAGAGGAAGGCGGGTTGGTCTGTGGGACACTCCATCTGATGCAATGGAGTCAGAGGCCCCACAAACTAAATTACAAGCAGGGAAATCAAACTGGCGGCCGGTGACTGGGGTGGTGGCAAATGTGACAAATCCCCAGGTTTTGTTTTTGTTATCGTCGATGAGCAGGAATACACAGCAGGAGTTTAACCGAGCGCAGAAGAGGCAAGAGGAGAGCGCCGGTTAACCTCTCATCACGCCACACAGCTCCATTACTGGCATTACCGGTATGTGCTGTGAGACGGGGTGGGGGTGGCGGGGGTGGGGGGGTCTTGTTGCATTTCCTCATCTGATTCTGTGGGACTGGGTTTGCGCCCCAACTCGGGGTTGGTGTGCCAGTGCCAGTTTTTGGGTATTTACAGCCTGCTGCCTCATGTCTCCGGGCAGCTGCTGGTCCACCGGGCTGCCGTCAGGGTGTTGGACGCTGCTCTGCCTGGAGACCGAGCGGCCCGCTGCAGCACCGCTCCAGCTGCTGGTCCGCCGGGCTGCCGTCAGGGTGTTGGACGCTGCTCTGCCCGGAGACCGAGCGGCCCGCTGCAGCACCGCTCCAGCTGCTGGTCCGCCGGGCTGCCGTCGGGGTGTTGGACGCTGCTCTGCCCGGAGACCGAGCGGCCCGCTGCAGCACCGCTCCAGCTGCTGGTCCTCCGGGCTGCTGTCGGGGTGTTGGACGCTGCTCTGCCCGGAGACCGAGCGGCCCGGAGCAGCACCGCTCCAGCTGCTGGTCCGCCGGGCTGCTGTCGGGGTGTTGGACGCTGATCTGCCTGGAGACCGAGCGGCCAGCTGCAGCACCGCTCCAGCTGCTGGTCCTCCGGGCTGCTGTCGGGGTGTTGGACGCTGCTCTGCCTGGAGACCGAGCGGCCCGCTGCAGAGCCGCTCCAGCTGCTGGTCCGCTGGGCTGCTGTCGGGGTGTTGGACGCTGATCTGCCCGGAGACCGAGCGGCCCGGAGCAGCACCGCTCCAGCTGCTGGTCCACCGGGCTGCTGTCGGGGTGTTGGACGCTGCTCTGCCTGGAGACCGAGCGGCCAGCTGCAGCACCGCTCCAGCTGCTGGTCCGCCGGGCTGCTCTGTACCAACATCTATCGTCGATAGCAGACTTGAATGAGGGGCTAAAGCCTGGAGGTGGAGGTGGAGGGGGGGGGCAGGGGGCGTCAAGTATGGGTAATGTAGTGTAGAGGATGAAGATGAGGAGGAGGAGGAGATGGCTTTTCCTGGCTCCATGTGAGAAGCTTGATCTGTGAGTGAGATGGAGGCCTTGACTCCTGCTACCAACCCTGGCAGGCAAACGTGATCCCGCCCTTCCCCTCCGCTTCTTAACCAATCCCAGGCGGGGCTTTGGAGTGGTGGTGGTGAAGGGGGGGGGCAGGGGGTCTGATGCAGTGCAAGGGCAGCATTCTTGGTGGGGTGGGGTGGGGTGGGGTGGGGGGGGTGGGGGGGGTAAAGAGATCCATGCCTCGCGGCTCGTGAATCACGCCCCCGCTGCCGGGCTGCTGTCAATACTGCAGTGTACCCAGGCCTCTGCACGTACACACACATTTTCCAAGACAAGCAAGCAAACAAACTAACACACACACACACACACACACACACACACACGCACGCACACACACACACACACACAGACTCAAACAGAAAAGCACGAGCCCACACATTTAACACAGGGCACACTTACTGTCACACATCTAATGTTTGTGTACACAACCTGCAGCGCAAATACAGCACGGCATAAAACACATCAATAACACACACACGATTCGCACAACACGACATACACACAAAAAGTGTATACAGTACTCACAAAGTGGTAAATACCAACACAGATACTCACATGGAAGTACACTGCAGTGCAAATGAATCCATGTAACCACACACCCACACACAGACACACACACGGGCACACAATCGCACAACGGTCCGTTTTTTACACACAGGAGGAGTGTGTCGAACAGGAGGAGACGTGTGGGCTGCACGGAGAGGGCGTGGCTGTTGCCGGGCAGGTGTGTCGGCAGCCTGGGCCGTGCAGGTTGACCTGTCAGGTGCCGCCACAGCCGGTCTGGAAAGTGTGCCGGTCTGGATTATCCGACACAACCAGCACGGCTCAGGCCCTTGATGGGACCAGTCCTTTGTAATAGTCCGGCTATCAGTTGTGTATCGCACAATGGGAACAACCCACTCATTCATTCATTCATTCATCTTCAGCCACTTCTCCGGGGTGGGGTCACGGTGGCAGCAAGCTAAGTAGGACACTCCAGACCTCCCTCTCCCCAGCAACGCCCTCCAGCTCCTCCTGGGGGACCCCAAGGCCTTCCCAGACCAGACTGGACATGTAGTCCCTCCAGCGAGTTCTGGGTCCACCCCGGGGTCTCCTCCCAGTTGGCCGTGCCCGGTAAACCTCCAGAGGAAGGTGCCCAGGAGGCATCCTGATCCGATACCCTCACTCCTGAACAAGACCCCCTGAGATACTTGAAGTCCTTCACTCGGGGCAACAACTCATCCCAACCCGGAGGGAGCAACCCCCCATTGTGCGGTAGAGAAGCATGGCCTCAGACTTGGAGGTGCTGACTCTCCTCCCGGCCATGAAATCCAAGCAGCCCTACACGGGATGAAATACTCATCTGTCAAGACAACAACCAACACCGATTCCTCACATTTCTAACAGATAAACACATCTGAGGGCAGGATGCACTGCTCTAGCCTTCTTCTTTTTGTTAATACAAAGCAACTTAATGAATATCTAATCACTTGTTTATCAAGGGAACTATTTTGATAAACATGAAGTGATTATATAGCAGAATTCAGCAGATTACAGGAATAACTTGCTTTGTGGTGAAATGTGCTCTGCTACCAAGGGAAGTTGAGCTGTGATGACAGATGGAGTCCTGTGTTGGGAGGTCTTCTGCAGTCCAGGGAGCCCACAGCGCCAACTCAGGCTGCAGTCAAACGGAAACAGCGAGGAACAGTCTGGGAGTGTGCCCAAACCCTGGAAAACCAGGAAGGACACTACCATGCGCTCCAGGTGATAGCGGCCGGTAAACCCGCTGCCTTTAATTGACATTAAAGAAGAGCAGAGGCTAAGCGGCTTTACAATCAACCTCCACTATTTAAACAAAGGTCCTACAGCGCCATCATAAATCGACTGGAAGTGCAAAATACAAAAACCTATTTGGGCTCTGTGTCTTTTAAAAAGACTGCAGTTTTCTTTCCTTGGCTGGCCAAACGAAGATGTCTCTACAGACAGCCAGATGCTGTGGCGCTACGAGCGATGTGATAAAGGTCCGGAGTCCACATTCTTTCTTCAAGCTCTCCAAGAGCGTTCACTTGAGCTACGAACATCTATCCCCATCATCTGCAGCCTACGGTCATGTAACCACGTGGTCTGGACAGAGACGCAGAGACAGACGGGGGGGGGGGGACTGAAACAGAGCTACACTTCCTCACCACATGTGGAAAACATACAGATGTTACAGAAGCACATCAATTCAATCAATTCAAACTAATCACAAAAGGTTTTCTAAAGCTACCACATGAAGAAAAACTACCAGTCCTACTAGGGGAAGACCCAAAGAGCTGTAGGTTAGCCGCAGTCTATGTTGCTGCTGCCGCCATAAAGTGAGGCACAGTGAGTATAAGTTAGCAGCAGTCTATGTTGCTGCCTGCCATAAAGTGAGGCACAATGAGTATAAGTTAGCAGCAGTCTATGTTGCTGCTGCCATAAAGTGAGGCACAATGAGTATAAGTTAGCAGCAGTCTATGTTGCTGCTGCCATAAAGTGAGGCACAATGAGTGTAAATTAGCAGCAGTCTATGTTGCTGCTGCCGCCATAAAGTGAGGCACAATGAGTATAAGTTAGCCGCAGTCTATGTTGCTGCTGCTGCCATAAAGTGAGGCACAATGAGTATAAGTTAGCAGCAGTCTATGTTGCTGCTGCCGCCATAAAGTGAGGCACAGTGAGTATAAGTTAGCAGCAGTCTATGTTGCTGCTGCCGCCATAAAGTGAGGCACAATGAGTATAAGTTAGCAGCAGTCTATGTTGCTGCTGCCATAAAGTGAGGCACAATGAGTGTAAATTAGCAGCAGTCTATGTTGCTGCTGCCGCCATAAAGTGAGGCACAATGAGTATAAGTTAGCCGCAGTCTATGTTGCTGCTGCCATAAAGTGAGGCACAATGAGTGTAAATTAGCAGCAGTCTATGTTGCTGCTGCCGCCATAAAGTGAGGCACAATGAGTATAAGTTAGCAGCAGTCTATGTTGCTGCTGCCATAAAGTGAGGCACAATGAGTATAAGTTAGCAGCAGTCTATGTTGCTGCTGCCATAAAGTGAGGCACAATGAGTGTAAATTAGCAGCAGTCTATGTTGCTGCTGCCGCCATAAAGTGAGGCACAATGAGTATAAGTTAGCCGCAGTCTATGTTGCTGCTGCCATAAAGTGAGGCACAATGAGTGTAAATTAGCAGCAGTCTATGTTGCTGCTGCCATAAAGTGAGGCACAATGAGTGTAAATTAGCAGCAGTCTATGTTGCTGCTGCCATAAAGTGAGGCACAATGAGTATAAGTTAGCAGCAGTCTATGTTGCTGCTGCCATAAAGTGAGGCACAATGAGTGTAAATTAGCAGCAGTCTATGTTGCTGCTGCCGCCATAAAGTGAGGCACAATGAGTATAAGTTAGCAGCAGTCTATGTTGCTGCTGCCATAAAGTGAGGCACAGTGGGTCACAGTCACCTGACACCCATTGTTGCTGTTATATTTGATGACAGTATATTCGTTTTGTTTTGTACTATGTCTTTTTGCTGTACTATGTCTCTTTGCTGTTTCTTTGCTGTACTATGTTTCTTTGCTGTACTATGTTTCTTTGCTGTACTATGTTTCTTTGCTGTACTGTTTCTTTGCTGTACTATGTTTCTTTGCTGTACTATGTCTCTTTGCTGTTTCTTTGCTGTACTGTTTCTTTGCTGTACTATATCTCTTTGCAGTACCATGTCTCTTTGCTGTACCATGTCTCTTTGCTGTACTGTTTCTTTGCTGTACTGTTTCTTTGCTGTACTATGTCTCTTTGCTGTTTCTTTGCTGTACTGTTTCTTTGCTGTACTATATCTCTTTGCAGTACCATGTCTCTTTGCTGTACCATGTCTCTTTGCTGTACTATGTCTCTTTGCTGTACTATATCTCTTTGCAGTGCCATGTCTCTTTGCTGTACTATGTCTCTTTGCTGTACTATGTCTCTTTGCTGTACTATATCTCTTTGCTGTACTATGTCTCTTTGCTGTACTATGTCTCTTTGCTGTACTATGTCTCTTTGCTGTACTATGTCTCTTTGCTGTACTATGTCTCTTTGCTGTACTATATCTCTTTGCTGTACTATGTTTCTTTGCTGTACTATATCTCTTTGCAGTACCATGTTTCTTTGCTGTACTATGTTTCTTTGCTGTACTATATCTCTTTGCAGTACCATGTCTCTTTGCTGTACTATGTCTCTTTGCTGTACTATCGTCTACACTCGTCGTGTCGTG
>JAJHIY020000557.1:0-2500 GCA_022114975.2 Lampris megalopsis
CTCGCTACAGATGACAATGTCGTCCGCGAACATCATCGTCCATGGAGACTCCTGCCTGATCTTGTCCGTCAACCTGTCCATCACCGTTGCAACCAAGAAAGGGCTCAGAGCCGATCCTTGATGTAATCCCACCTCCACCTTGAACCCATCTGTCATTCCAAACACGCACCTCAGCATTGTCACACTTCCCTCATACATAGCCTGCACCACTCCTACATACTTCTCTGCAACTCCTGACTTCCTCCTACAATATCACACCTCCTCTCTCGGCACCCTGTCGTGTGCTTTCTCTAAATCTACAAAGACACAATGCAACTCTTTCTGGCCTTCTCTATACTTCTCAATCAACCAACCTTTCTCTCTCTCTCTCTCTCTCTCTCTCTCTCTCTCTCTCTCTCTCTCTCTCTCTCTCTGTCTCTCTCATTTTCTTCATTTATCAGCCCCTCAAAGTAGTCCTTCCACTTCGTAGCACACTCTCCTCGCTTGGCAGCACATTTCCATCTGTATCTTTGATCGCCCTAACTTGTCGCACATCCTCGGCAGCTCGGTCTCTCTGTCTAGCCAATCTGTACAAGTCTTTTTCTCCTTCCTTAGTGTCTAACCTGTCATACAGCTCACCGTACGCCTTTTCCTTTACCTTTGCCACCTCTCTCTTTGCTTTACGCTGCATCTCCTTGTACTCCTGTGTACTTTCTTCATGTCTCTGACTATCCCACTTCTTCTTTGCCAACCTTTTTGTTAGGGTTTGCACCCGACCCCAAGAGCACAAACACAGAAGGCACAATATAGCGGGACCAACAGGCTAATTTATTGAAGAGAAAACTCAGGAAGTCCACTTTCACCAGGAAACGCGAAGTCCACCTTTAAGCCGGGAACCGTGGAGTCGCCCTTTAATCCGGGAACAGTGGAGTCGGCCCTTAATCCAGGCAGGAGGGGGGTAAACAGGAGGATACCAAAGGAGAACGGAAAATCACAGCAACGCTGGAGTGAAGAAATCCTCTTCGTAAACGGAAAGCAGCGCACAGGGGAAGGGGAGCAACGAGGAAGGTCCAACAGAGAAATCTTCAGGGAAGATCCAGGTAAGTAAACAAACTTCGATGAGCAGGACAAGCACAAGTACTCTCCCAGGGAACGGCACGAACTGGCAACAAGCTGAGAGTGACACAGCCAGATATAGGGAGGTGATTGCCAACAGGTGAGTGGAGGGGTAACGAGGAAACAGGCATCAGGTGGAGTTGGCAGAGCTCCGGGTACGCTTACACTGCAGAGCGGGTGTGGAGCGGGGAGACGTAACACTTTTCCTCTGTATACGTTGCTCTACTTCCTCCTTCCACCACCACCACCACCACCACCGCCAAGTCTCCTTGTCTTCCTTCCTCTGTCCCGATGACACACCAAGTACCTTCCTAGCTGTCTTCCTCACTATTTCTGCAGCGCTTGCCCAGCCATCTGGCAACTCTTCACTACCACTCAGTGCCTGTGTTAACTCCTGCCTGAACTCCACACAACAGTCTTCCTTCTTCAACTTCCACCATTTGATCTTCGGCTGTGTCTTCACTCGCTTCCTCATGTTGGTCTTCAAAGTCATCTTACAGACCACCATCCGATGCTGCCTAGCTACGTTCTCCCCTGTCACCACCTTGCAGTATCCAATCCCTTTTAGATCGCGCCTTCTACACAAGATATAGTCCACCTGTGTGCACTTTCCTCCACTCTTATACGTCGTCACCCTGTGCTCCTCCCTCTTCTTGAAATATGTATTCACCTCAGCCATTTCCATCCTTTTCGCAAAATCGACCACCATCTGTCCTTCCACATTTCTCTCCTCGATTCCATACCTTACCATCAACTCCTCATCACCTCTGTTCCCTTCAGCAACATGTCCATCGAAGTCCGCTCCAATCACCACTCCCTCCTCCTTGGGTACCCTTTCCACCACGTCGTCCAAGTCAACTCCAGAATTCTTCTTTTTCGTCCATCTTACACCCGACTTGCGGGGCATATGCGCTGATAACCGTCAGCAATACACCTTCGATTTCCAGCTTCATAATCCTCACTCTGTCTGACACTGTCTTCACCTCCAGCACGCTCTTGACATACTCTTCCTTCAGAATGACCCCTACCCCATTTCTCCTCCCATTCGCACCATGGTAGAAGAGTTTGAACCCACCTGCGATACTCCTGGCCTTACTCCCCTTCCACCTTGTCTCTTGTCACCTTTCTTCTTTCCATCACGTCAGCCAGCTCTCTCCCTTTACTAGCCATAGTGCCAACATTCAAAGTTCCGACTGACTCTCATCTCCACACGCCTACCCTTCCTCCTCTCTAGCTGCCTCTGGACATGCCTTCCCCCTCTCCTTTTCCTTCGCCCAACAGTAGCCTAGTTTCCACCGGCACTCTGCTGGTTAACAGTACCGATGGCGGTCGTCGGTAACCCGGGCCTCGACCGATCCGGTATGGAAATCTTATTTATGATCCGCATATTTGATTTGGCAAAGAT
>JAJHIY020000557.1:12500-15000 GCA_022114975.2 Lampris megalopsis
CTGTCCTGACACTCTTCTCCACCCACTCCACCCTGCCTGCCTGCCTGCCTGCACTCTCTTCTTCACCTCTCTCCTGCACTCCCCGTTACTTTGGACAGTTGACCCCAAGTATTTAAAGTGAAATGCCTTTGTCACCTCCACTCCTTGCATCCTGACCATTCCACTGTCCTCCCTGTCATTCACGCGTACGTATTCCGTCTTGCTCCTACGGACTTTCATTCCTCTTCTCTCCAGTGCATACCTCCACCTCTCCAGGCTCTCCTCAAACTGCACCCTACTCTCGCTACAGATGACAATGTCGTCCGCGAACATCATCGTCCATGGAGACTCCTGCCTGATCTTGTCCGTCAACCTGTCCATCACCGTTGCAACCAAGAAAGGGCTCAGAGCCGATCCTTGATGTAATCCCACCTCCACCTTGAACCCATCTGTCATTCCAAACACGCACCTCAGCATTGTCACACTTCCCTCATACATAGCCTGCACCACTCCTACATACTTCTCTGCAACTCCTGACTTCCTCCTACAATATCACACCTCCTCTCTCGGCACCCTGTCGTGTGCTTTCTCTAAATCTACAAAGACACAATGCAACTCTTTCTGGCCTTCTCTATACTTCTCAATCAACCAACCTTTTCTCTCTCTCTCTCTCTCTCTCTCTCTCTCTCTCTCTCTCTCTCTCTCTCTCTCTCTCTGTCTCTCTCATTTTCTTCATTTATCAGCCCCTCAAAGTAGTCCTTCCACTTCGTAGCACACTCTCCTCGCTTGGCAGCACATTTCCATCTGTATCTTTGATCGCCCTAACTTGTCGCACATCCTCGGCAGCTCGGTCTCTCTGTCTAGCCAATCTGTACAAGTCTTTTTCTCCTTCCTTAGTGTCTAACCTGTCATACAGCTCACCGTACGCCTTTTCCTTTACCTTTGCCACCTCTCTCTTTGCTTTACGCTGCATCTCCTTGTACTCCTGTGTACTTTCTTCATGTCTCTGACTATCCCACTTCTTCTTTGCCAACCTTTTTGTTAGGGTTTGCACCCGACCCCAAGAGCACAAACACAGAAGGCACAATATAGCGGGACCAACAGGCTAATTTATTGAAGAGAAAACTCAGGAAGTCCACTTTCACCAGGAAACGCGAAGTCCACCTTTAAGCCGGGAACCGTGGAGTCGCCCTTTAATCCGGGAACAGTGGAGTCGGCCCTTAATCCAGGCAGGAGGGGGGTAAACAGGAGGATACCAAAGGAGAACGGAAAATCACAGCAACGCTGGAGTGAAGAAATCCTCTTCGTAAACGGAAAGCAGCGCACAGGGGAAGGGGAGCAACGAGGAAGGTCCAACAGAGAAATCTTCAGGGAAGATCCAGGTAAGTAAACAAACTTCGATGAGCAGGACAAGCACAAGTACTCTCCCAGGGAACGGCACGAACTGGCAACAAGCTGAGAGTGACACAGCCAGATATAGGGAGGTGATTGCCAACAGGTGAGTGGAGGGGTAACGAGGAAACAGGCATCAGGTGGAGTTGGCAGAGCTCCGGGTACGCTTACACTGCAGAGCGGGTGTGGAGCGGGGAGACGTAACACTTTTCCTCTGTATACGTTGCTCTACTTCCTCCTTCCACCACCACCACCACCACCACCGCCAAGTCTCCTTGTCTTCCTTCCTCTGTCCCGATGACACACCAAGTACCTTCCTAGCTGTCTTCCTCACTATTTCTGCAGCGCTTGCCCAGCCATCTGGCAACTCTTCACTACCACTCAGTGCCTGTGTTAACTCCTGCCTGAACTCCACACAACAGTCTTCCTTCTTCAACTTCCACCATTTGATCTTCGGCTGTGTCTTCACTCGCTTCCTCATGTTGGTCTTCAAAGTCATCTTACAGACCACCATCCGATGCTGCCTAGCTACGTTCTCCCCTGTCACCACCTTGCAGTATCCAATCCCTTTTAGATCGCGCCTTCTACACAAGATATAGTCCACCTGTGTGCACTTTCCTCCACTCTTATACGTCGTCACCCTGTGCTCCTCCCTCTTCTTGAAATATGTATTCACCTCAGCCATTTCCATCCTTTTCGCAAAATCGACCACCATCTGTCCTTCCACATTTCTCTCCTCGATTCCATACCTTACCATCAACTCCTCATCACCTCTGTTCCCTTCAGCAACATGTCCATCGAAGTCCGCTCCAATCACCACTCCCTCCTCCTTGGGTACCCTTTCCACCACGTCGTCCAAGTCAACTCCAGAATTCTTCTTTTTCGTCCATCTTACACCCGACTTGCGGGGCATATGCGCTGATAACCGTCAGCAATACACCTTCGATTTCCAGCTTCATAATCCTCACTCTGTCTGACACTGTCTTCACCTCCAGCACGCTCTTGACATACTCTTCCTTCAGAATGACCCCTACCCCATTTCTCCTCCCATTCGCACCATGGTAGAAGAGTTTGAACCCACCTGCGATACTCCTGGCCTTACTCCCCTTCCACCTTGTCTCTTGTCACC
>JAJHIY020000557.1:25000-30725 GCA_022114975.2 Lampris megalopsis
CACCACATCCATAAACCTCCTCTTTGGCCTTCCTCTTTTCCTCTTTCCTGGCAGCTCCATATTCAGCATCCAAACCGTCCAATTTGAGCGGTCCCTCTAATATAATCGTTCCTAATCTTGCCCTTCTTCGTTACTCCCAGTGAAAATGTTAGCATCCTCAACTCTGTCACCTCCAGCTCCGCCTCCTGCTGTCTTTTCGTCAGTGCCACTGTCTCTAAATCATATAACGTAGCTGGTCTCACGACCATCTTGTTAACCTTCCCTTTAAACTCTTGCTGGTACCCTTCTGTCCTGACACTCTTCTCCACCCACTCCACCCTGCCTGCCTGCCTGCCTGCACTCTCTTCTTCACCTCTCTCCTGCACTCCCCGTTACTTTGGACAGTTGACCCCAAGTATTTAAAGTGAAATGCCTTTGTCACCTCCACTCCTTGCATCCTGACCATTCCACTGTCCTCCCTGTCATTCACGCGTACGTATTCCGTCTTGCTCCTACGGACTTTCATTCCTCTTCTCTCCAGTGCATACCTCCACCTCTCCAGGCTCTCCTCAAACTGCACCCTACTCTCGCTACAGATGACAATGTCGTCCGCGAACATCATCGTCCATGGAGACTCCTGCCTGATCTTGTCCGTCAACCTGTCCATCACCGTTGCAACCAAGAAAGGGCTCAGAGCCGATCCTTGATGTAATCCCACCTCCACCTTGAACCCATCTGTCATTCCAAACACGCACCTCAGCATTGTCACACTTCCCTCATACATAGCCTGCACCACTCCTACATACTTCTCTGCAACTCCTGACTTCCTCCTACAATATCACACCTCCTCTCTCGGCACCCTGTCGTGTGCTTTCTCTAAATCTACAAAGACACAATGCAACTCTTTCTGGCCTTCTCTATACTTCTCAATCAACCAACCTTTTCTCTCTCTCTCTCTCTCTCTCTCTCTCTCTCTCTCTCTCTCTCTCTCTCTCTCTCTCTCTGTCTCTCTCATTTTCTTCATTTATCAGCCCCTCAAAGTAGTCCTTCCACTTCGTAGCACACTCTCCTCGCTTGGCAGCACATTTCCATCTGTATCTTTGATCGCCCTAACTTGTCGCACATCCTCGGCAGCTCGGTCTCTCTGTCTAGCCAATCTGTACAAGTCTTTTTCTCCTTCCTTAGTGTCTAACCTGTCATACAGCTCACCGTACGCCTTTTCCTTTACCTTTGCCACCTCTCTCTTTGCTTTACGCTGCATCTCCTTGTACTCCTGTGTACTTTCTTCATGTCTCTGACTATCCCACTTCTTCTTTGCCAACCTTTTTGTTAGGGTTTGCACCCGACCCCAAGAGCACAAACACAGAAGGCACAATATAGCGGGACCAACAGGCTAATTTATTGAAGAGAAAACTCAGGAAGTCCACTTTCACCAGGAAACGCGAAGTCCACCTTTAAGCCGGGAACCGTGGAGTCGCCCTTTAATCCGGGAACAGTGGAGTCGGCCCTTAATCCAGGCAGGAGGGGGGTAAACAGGAGGATACCAAAGGAGAACGGAAAATCACAGCAACGCTGGAGTGAAGAAATCCTCTTCGTAAACGGAAAGCAGCGCACAGGGGAAGGGGAGCAACGAGGAAGGTCCAACAGAGAAATCTTCAGGGAAGATCCAGGTAAGTAAACAAACTTCGATGAGCAGGACAAGCACAAGTACTCTCCCAGGGAACGGCACGAACTGGCAACAAGCTGAGAGTGACACAGCCAGATATAGGGAGGTGATTGCCAACAGGTGAGTGGAGGGGTAACGAGGAAACAGGCATCAGGTGGAGTTGGCAGAGCTCCGGGTACGCTTACACTGCAGAGCGGGTGTGGAGCGGGGAGACGTAACACTTTTCCTCTGTATACGTTGCTCTACTTCCTCCTTCCACCACCACCACCACCACCACCGCCAAGTCTCCTTGTCTTCCTTCCTCTGTCCCGATGACACACCAAGTACCTTCCTAGCTGTCTTCCTCACTATTTCTGCAGCGCTTGCCCAGCCATCTGGCAACTCTTCACTACCACTCAGTGCCTGTGTTAACTCCTGCCTGAACTCCACACAACAGTCTTCCTTCTTCAACTTCCACCATTTGATCTTCGGCTGTGTCTTCACTCGCTTCCTCATGTTGGTCTTCAAAGTCATCTTACAGACCACCATCCGATGCTGCCTAGCTACGTTCTCCCCTGTCACCACCTTGCAGTATCCAATCCCTTTTAGATCGCGCCTTCTACACAAGATATAGTCCACCTGTGTGCACTTTCCTCCACTCTTATACGTCGTCACCCTGTGCTCCTCCCTCTTCTTGAAATATGTATTCACCTCAGCCATTTCCATCCTTTTCGCAAAATCGACCACCATCTGTCCTTCCACATTTCTCTCCTCGATTCCATACCTTACCATCAACTCCTCATCACCTCTGTTCCCTTCAGCAACATGTCCATCGAAGTCCGCTCCAATCACCACTCCCTCCTCCTTGGGTACCCTTTCCACCACGTCGTCCAAGTCAACTCCAGAATTCTTCTTTTTCGTCCATCTTACACCCGACTTGCGGGGCATATGCGCTGATAACCGTCAGCAATACACCTTCGATTTCCAGCTTCATAATCCTCACTCTGTCTGACACTGTCTTCACCTCCAGCACGCTCTTGACATACTCTTCCTTCAGAATGACCCCTACCCCATTTCTCCTCCCATTCGCACCATGGTAGAAGAGTTTGAACCCACCTGCGATACTCCTGGCCTTACTCCCCTTCCACCTTGTCTCTTGTCACCTTTCTTCTTTCCATCACGTCAGCCAGCTCTCTCCCTTTACTAGCCATAGTGCCAACATTCAAAGTTCCGACTGACTCTCATCTCCACACGCCTACCCTTCCTCCTCTCTAGCTGCCTCTGGACATGCCTTCCCCCTCTCCTTTTCCTTCGCCCAACAGTAGCCTAGTTTCCACCGGCACTCTGCTGGTTAACAGTACCGATGGCGGTCGTCGGTAACCCGGGCCTCGACCGATCCGGTATGGAAATCTTATTTATGATCCGCATATTTGATTTGGCAAAGATTTGACGCCGGATGCCCTTCCTGACGTAACCCTCCCCATTTGTCCGGGCTTGGGACCTGCACTAAGAGTGCACTGGCTTGTGCATCCTCAGTGGCTGGGTTGCACGCTTTTCTATGTTTGCCCCTCACTTTTGTGGCGTGAACTATCAATTCTAGTAATACAGGCGTGTTTATGTTAGGTATCACAGACACACACACACGCACAATATATGTCCAAAAGTATTGAGATAACTGACCATTACACCTACAGGAGCTTTTCTGACATCTCATTCTGAATCCATAGAAACCCATATTCCACGAAGCTCCCGGCGCACAGTTTTTGTGCCGATGTTAATGCCAGGAGAAGTTTGGATCTCTGCAGTTATTGAGTCAACAGAGCGTTGGCGACTTGAGTTGCTGTTGTCCCTAAAGTCTTGCACTTTTCAATAATATGATGATATATGAAGTATAGAGAGTAAACGGGATAGATACCTTTTGAACAGCACCCTCTAGTACAGCACTTTGAAGGTACATATGTCGTCACTTGCTGTAGTGGTTTTTACTGATGGGCGTGGCCAGGTTTTCAGAAGCCTCTCAGTTGTCAATGGCAGAGCCAGGGGATGCGTCTGCCGTACGTTTAGGGTTAGGGTTAGGTGATTTCTCTGGCAGGGCTGCTTACAGTAGGGCTGCTTACACCACACCCCGGACTGGATTTGTTGCGTGTTTGTGTCCTGATCGATGGGCCAACTTAACACGCCTTCGGAGGGTGTCCGCCGGCCGGCTTTGCCGGCGTTCGGGCGGTCGGTTCCTCCGGTCTGGCGGATCGATGTCCTTTATTTAATGTTATTAGTGGCGAGCAGAGTGCGGAGTGGGAGGGGCTCTACCGCGTAGTCGTCCTCTCCGTTGCACAGCTCGACAGCGTGCTCGGCGGTGCTCAGCCGGACCGTCTATCCCAGTTGCTCTTCCACGGCTCCCCTCGCGAGGCTTGCCGCCCCCTCCAACATCTGTATGGGGAGGGGTGGAACAGCTCCGTGTTTACCTCGCGGGGCTTCCCGGAAGACATTTTCTCAAAGTCCTCGTGTGACCGGTCTACTTTTTCATTGCGTTGTGTAGGAAAGACAGGACAACTTGTCTCCTTCATGGGATCTGTATTCTGTCGCATATAAACAGAGCAGGTTTCTGGAAGCTTCAGATCAGCTCCTACTGTAGCCTCTTTCTACATGTCCAAAGCGGGAAAGAGCGCGTAGCTCGCAATACAGGTTTTTTTTTTTTTTTACAAAAACACATAAAACATAGCAGTCGCGTATAAACAGGACAGATTTCAGGAAACTTTAGATCAGCTCCTACTGTAGCATACGCAGGAATTGGGACCCACATTAGGAATGGATAAAATAAATTACAGGGTTTTGGGCCTCTAACAGGAAATGGCGTCACAACAGGGAGGGGTTACTAACTGGGAGGGGCTACTATAAGCGTTGGTAATGACAATAATAATAATCACGTGGTGATACTTTGTGTAAATGATACAACATATGTTGGTTCTGACGTTTTTAACCATGCTACACTCGCACGCTTGAAAAAGAAAAAGAAGAGAAACGTCTGGGGTTTTTCTTGTTTCCACCTCAAAGGAAGGGTCGAATTCCCGACCGGTGTTTACCGAACCCGGCCGCGGGATCCGTCACTTACCCGTCCGTACAGAGCGGCAGCGGCAGCGGCAGCGGCAGCGGCAGCGGCAGCGGCAGCGGCAGCGGCAGCGGCAGCGGCAGCGGCAGCGGCAGCAGCACGAGCTCTCGGTTCTCGGGTGCGCACAGCAGCCCGGTGTTTTTTGCCGGGCTCGGCGACACGAGGCTACCTGGTTGATCCTGCCAGTAGCATATGCTTGTCTCAAAGATTAAGCCATGCAAGTCTAAGTACACACGGTCCGTACAGTGAAACTGCGAATGGCTCATTAAATCAGTTATGGTTCCTTTGATCGCTCTTCCGTTACTTGGATAACTGTGGCAATTCTAGAGCTAATACATGCCGACGAGCGCTGACCTTCGGGGATGCGTGCATTTATCAGATCCAAAACCCTCGCGGGGCGCTCCTCCTCCCTAAGGTGGCGGCGCCTCGGACCGCTTTGGTGACTCTAGATAACCTCGGGCCGATCGCCTGCCCTCCGCGGAGGCGACGTCTCATTCGAATGTCTGCCCTATCAACTTTCGATGGTACTTTGTGTGCCTACCATGGTGACCACGGGTAACGGGGAATCAGGGTTCGGTTCCGGAGAGGGAGCCTGAGAAACGGCTACCACATCTAAGGAAGGCAGCAGGCGCGCAAATTACCCACTCCCGACTCGGGGAGGTAGTGACGAAAAATAACAATACAGGACTCTTTCGAGGCCCTGTAATTGGAATGAGTACACTTTAAATCCTTTAACGAGGACCCATTGGAGGGCAAGTCTGGTGCCAGCAGCCGCGGTAATTCCAGCTCCAATAGCGTATCTTAAAGTTGCTGCAGTTAAAAAGCTCGTAGTTGGATGTCGGGATCGAGCTGACGGTCCGCCGCGAGGCGAGCCACCGTCTGTCCCGGGCCCCGCCTCTCGGCGCCCCCGGGATGCTCTTAAGTGAGTGTCCCCGCGGGGTCCGAAGCGTTTACTTTGAAAAAACTAAAGTGTTCAAAGCAGGCCGGGTCGCCTG